>CABHPP010145445.1:0-45915 GCA_902168425.1 Peromyscus attwateri
GTTCACATACATTTGTAACTCCAGTTACAGCTGGCCCCAGAGGGCACTAGGCACGTATGTTGCACTTAGAGGCCTATAAGCAAAACACACATACACATAAAAAATAAAAATAATATTTAAGTGACTACCTCTTCAAACCTACATGGTATAATACTGAAAGCTTTGCACAACTGGTACCTACCATGTATCTACAGGCAGGCCTAACATCCATTGGTAGTCTGTTATTATTAAGGTAGTAATACGTCCACTTAAAGATTAAACAATACTGAGATGTTTTCCATGTCATCCATTTAACATTGGCATAATAACAGGATTTCTATTTTTAGTTTGACCTTAACATATAATAACAACTTATGAAAAATAATTAACCGTGAAATTTGCAAACAAAGCCCCACATCAAAAAGAGTGATACGAACCCTGCTACCAACCAGTGTGTTAAATGTGACTCTAGGATAATACAGAATTGATGCATAGTGTTTTGAAGTTTAATAAAAAAAATCAAAAACTTAAAATAGTATCTGTGTTGGCTGGAGAGATTGTTCAGTGCTTAAGAGCACTGACTATTCTTCCAGAGGACATTGGTTTGACTCCCTGTACCCACCTGGAAGCTCACAGGTGTCTGTATCTCCAATTGACCTGATTTAAGCCCCCTCTGGCCTCTTCAAGCACCTGTTATGCAAGTGGTACACAGACATACACATAGGCAAACCACCTATACATACAAAAATAAGATAAAATTTAAATTAAAAATGGCACTTATGCTTTAATTGAAATTGTTTGTTAATTGATGCATAATGAATGCAAAATAACAAAAGTAATATAGGATTTGTATACAAATGAGTTCAGTGCCTCCCCCCTTTATTTCTTAAGTATGACTACCTAGTGGCACATCTGAAGTTGGATAAAGTAGCAGAATGACCGTTTAATGCCACCACATAGAAGCAGGTGGCTTCAAGGAGAAGCTGAAATCTGGAGTAGTGAAGGCAGTTTCAGAATATTAAAAAGCAATCTAAATTAAATGCTACTAGAGCAGAGAAGAAAAAACAGTGTGATGAGAAAATCAGCTTTGTTCACAATGCCTGGAGCCACAGTTGCGGTGGGGGGCAGTTATAGCGGTCTTTACCAGTTGGTTGGCTCTGTGCAAATGTGTATCATTTTCAGAAGAATTGCTAAAGCAGTGTCTGCTCTTTCTTCCCAGATGGTAATACTTGTTATGAGGCAGTGACCGCTGTGAGTTTTTCTCTCTTCCATTTCTCAAATGAAGCTATTATAGTGTTCACACAGTTCTAAAAAAAAAAAAAAAACCTAATACTGGATTTTTTGAAGATGATAAATTATAAGTGTATTGTCTGCTAAAACATTAGAGTCTCTAACTGTGTGCCACAGGGAAGTCTTCTTATCTACAGAATTTGAACTGTTTTTCAAAGAAGAATGCAAAATAAATATGGGACTGAGGAGTGATCTTTGGAAATAAGGAAAAGTCTTATCTATATTAACTGCAGGTTTTAGCCTATGTCTAAACATTTGGAAGACTTAGTGGAGAGATTATGGTATATTTATTTTATTTTACTTTCTTAACAATTGAATATCTATCTTATTGGAAATGTTATTGTGCCTCGGTTTTTCTAATTTTATTTGTTCAGCTCACGGGTGCACGAAGGTCCAATTATGTGATGATTACTGGAGGAAACACTTAGGAAATATTTTAAAGTGTGGTTGTATTATGAACAGAAATATTGGACCTATCTCCTTGGTCAATGATAAAGGCCATGATGTTGGATGTTTCATATGACTATCAGGAAGTACTGACAGAGAAAGTTATGTGAATTGTTCTACAGAAAGAAGCATTCAACAAAGAAAGCAGAATGGGCTACATGTCAAGTTCATAATGCTTATTCTAAAAAATCACAGAATATGAGAGTGAAAAACTCATGCAATATATTTCATATGAAATTTATTCATAAATAAATTCAGATACCTGTGAATAACTTCAGGAACTATGATGATCTTTAATAACTGTAATCAATCACTCATGTGTCACTAATCACATTCAGGATAGAGCATTTAGACCCAGAGTCCATTCATGCTCCTCCCTAGTTGAGCTCCTGTACTTGGGCTTGCCTTTAATTGGACTTTAGAGAACTGTAATCATCTAGACTTTTTTTTTTTTGGAATTTATTTTATTTTATTTTACAATATACTTCAACTTTACATATCAGCCATAGATTCCCCCGTTCTCCCTCCTCCCGCCCCGCCCCCCTTCCCTCTGTCCCACCCCCCATTTCCATCTCCTCCAGGGCAAAGACTCCCCCAAGGATTGAGATCAACCTGGTGGTCTCAGCCCAGGCAGGTCTAGTCCCCTCCTCCCAGGCTGAGCCAAGGGTCTCTACTAAGCCCCAGGTTTCAAACAGTCAATTCATGTACTGAGCACAGGGCCCGGTCCAACTGCCTGTATGCCTCTTAAACAGATCAAGCCAATCAACTGTCTCACCCATTCAAAGGGCCTGAGCCATTGGTTCACAGTTCATGTGTTTCTATTCGTTTGGCCATTTGTCCCTGTATTCCATCCATCCCTGGTCCCAACAACTCTTGCTCACATAAACCCTCCTCCTTCTTGCCAATTGGACTCCCGGAGCTCCACCCAGGGCCTGACCGTGGATATCTGCATCTAGTTCCCTCTGTCACTGGATGGGGTTTCTAGCACGACAATTAGGGTGTTTGGCCATCTTATCACCAGGGTAGGTCAAATCAGGCTATTTCTCGACTATTGCCAGCAGTTTATTGTGGGGGCATCTTTGTGGATTTCTGTGGGCCTCTCCAGCTCTTTGCTTCTTCCTATTCTCATGTGGTCTTCATTTATCATGAACATTCCTTATGTTCCCTCTCTGTTCTTGATCCAGTTGGGATCTCCTGCTTCCCCAAGTTCTCTTTCTCTCGCCCCTCGCTCATTACCCCCACTCACATCCAGATTGTTCATGTAGATCTCATCCATTTCTCTGTCATTGGGCGATCCGCGTGTCTTTCTTGGGGTCCTATTATCCAGGTAGCATCCAAGGAATGCTCAATCATACCACAAGGACACTTGCTCAGCTATGTTCATATCAGCATTATTTGTAATAGCCAGAACCTGGAAACAACCTAGATGCCCTTCAACCGAAGAATGGATAAACAAACTGTGGTACATATATACAATGGAATACTACTCAGCAGAGAAAAACAATGACATCATGAGGTTTGCAGGAAAATGGAGGGATCTAGAAAAAATCCTCCTGAGTGAGGTAACCCAGACTCAGAAAGACAAACATGGTATGTACCCACTCATAGGAGAATACTAGTTGTGGAACAAGGATGACTGGACAGCTACTCACATCTAGACTTTTAGTGCCTAGAATATCTCTTGCCAACTATTAAAATTTATTGATGAGTGTATCAGTGATTTATTAAGTTTTGAGAATTTGTAGTACACTGCTTGAAATGTATCATAATTGCTTACTTATTTTTTCTTTATTAATATTTATGTTTTTCTAGGGTTTGTCTATTTTTGCTACTATAAATGAAAGTCTTGTGCACATTTGTTTTTACAATTTTACATTTTATATATAGTGTGTGTGTGTGTGTGTGTGTGTGTGTGTGTGTGTGTGTCCATACTGCTGCAACATATACATGAATGTCAGAAAACAACTGGGAGGGCCTGTTCTATCATTTATCATGTGGGTCTCATGAATTGAATTCAGTCCATCTGGAGGAAGTGGCTTGCAACAAGACAGGTCTTAATGATTATGGACTGGCCTCACTTCTGGGTGGAACACTCTAATTCCTGCCTGTTGCTATAATGTTATTGTCAGCCATCTTCTATCTCCATGAATTTCCTTTGTTTCAGTCTCTGTGTCTTCCTTGCCATGACAGATTATATTGTGTTAAACTTTGATTCAGTAAAATCTCTTCTTCCTTCAATTTTTTTCTTTCAGTATTTTGATCATAGTGATAAGAAAGTTAACTATTACACAATCCATAATAAAAAATATTGAAAATGCATCAAATTATATATGTGTGGTTATGTGTCAGTACCTAAAAATGTACACATATGAATACATCTACATAAATAGGTGCCATTAAAAATGTTGAAGAAATGCATTAAATAGATATACCTTCTAGAATTTATTTAGGCATATTTCAAAGCAGCAGTAATATTTAATATAACAAAATTTTTTGCATCCCAAGACAATACAATAGTATGAGAAATTGGGATGTATTTTCTAGAGCAATGTGTGGAAAATATATCTTCCTCATGAATAGAAGTTTATGAATGAAGTACAGACAAGTGTTTATAAATACACAAATCTTATTATGTATCTATATTGCAAAATATAAAATATCATTTGTAGGTGAAATAGGTTGGGGTTATTAAAATATTTACTAAAGTTAACTATGTTGGTAGATCAGAAGAAACATTACTCTAAACATATTCTACACTAAATAGTATTTTTACATGGTGTCTGGAAATTTTAAATCTAATGCATCAATGAAATTGGATAACAATGTAAAAGAGGAAAATAAAATACTCAAATAATTTGTGGATAAAACAAATAATTATGCTGCTTGGAACCTATACCATGACTAAAAATGGTATTAATCAGAATAAAAAAAGTAGAATTCAGATTATATTTACTTAGTGGGTAATTTGCCCTATAAATTTGTATCACAAAAATGAGGAAATTCTAAAACAGTAAGATATATGCTAGCAAATGAAAGAATAGATATATTAGTGGTATAACAGGCATTATTTAAATAAAAAAGAAGGACATGAAGAGATTTAGCAATACCCAAACTTTGTTCTTTGAAATGACCATCCTTGAATAAATAGCATGATAAAAAACAAATGAGAAGACTTGAAAGTTATTGCAAATGGGAAGATGAGGCCACCGTGAAAGGATGTGCTTGGTTCTGGGCATTTTCATCAGAAGAGTGATAGTTTAAGATCTACATATGAAGTCATCAGTATGCTTTGTGTTTGTGATGGTAGATTAGGAATGAATTTGAAACCAGTCACTGTACTTTACAGAAACAACTCTGGAATCTGTGATAACCCATTTATTGGTTATGAATATGGCTTAAGGAATAGGCTTTGTGAATTATGCTTGAGAAGTGGATGCCGTTTCCACACAGGACTAGAAAACAGCAGACAGTCATTTAACACACAAATGCTGTTGAGGAACTGAGGTTTGTTGTGCTCTAGGTGATAAGAAAGTGAGGATACAGGATACTTCCATGAAGAGCCTCCTAAGTGAAGCTCTGTGGCAAGTCCTGGTGGCAGCAGAAAATTCCATGGATAAATATTTTTTCCTGAGTACCTTAAGTATTACTGGTGTTTTATAGTATTAACACACAAAAGATATGTTGTAGTTAAAGAAACAAATATGATGAGGAAACTGTAGTATCCACACTTGATTGTGGCTCTGTGATGTTTTGACCATTATTATTACTTTAATATGGATGTGTGTATTACCTGTCTATGAACCATATGCATACAGTGTCTGTAGAAGCCAGAAGATGTAGCCAGATGCTCTGGGAACTGGTGTTACAAACAGTTGTGAGTTGTCATGTGGGTGCTGGGAAATGAACCAGGGTTCTCTGGAAGAGTTTCAGGTACTCTGAACAACAGAGCCATCCCTCCACCTCTTTGACCACTATTTTACATGTGTTCCTCACAGCTGAATCGAATCCAACTATAGAGGATCCTTTTAATTATCATTAAAAAAACTTACTTATATGCTTTATGATAATTTAACCAATGTTAAGAATTATGGGAATATTGTACTGTCATGTAGACTCCAGAATTAGGAATGCAAAATGATCTGTAAGCTTTTCCCCTGGCAAAATTTCTATTTCTATTTCAATTCCTATAAAGGAAAGAAAATACATTTTTTGACATGTATCGCTTTTCCCAATTCTTCAGCTGAATATCTTGTCATTTTTTTTCTGTTTTATGACTTGCTATGTGATATAAATAATCTATTTAATACAAATCACACATATAAAATAAAAAAAGCTCTCCCTTCTCCAAAGGTCAAATGCATGGCATTAATGAGGTCTCTTCAAATCTGGAAAGGAAACTTAAAATCAGGAACAAGTAGCCATGCATCTTATATCAATAGGAGATAGACTGACAAAATTAGAACAACAACACAAAAAACAAAACCACACAGTTTATTCAAGACAGGCATTGGACATTTTGGTTCATACCATAAACCCCATAATCAGATGATAGAGGCAGGAAGATCAGAGGTTTAGGACCAGCCAGACTGAGACCAGTCTGAGCTATAGGAGACTTTGGCTTGAAAAACCAAACAAATGAAAAAAAAAAGGCATTGTTGTTATACATGGACAGACTAAGAAATGAGGTATGGAATATCCTCTGTAAGTGGTTAAAAATACAGATTTATACACCTAGCTAACTCTAAGGAGATGAAAAGGGAAGAGAACCAGAAAATAAGCCAGGTTTCTTCAGCAAAAGAAAAATCTCAGATCTGTGTAGAAGAGCAGAAGATGGGAATGTGTGTGTGCTATTTCTGTACACACCTGTGCTGTGTCTTTACATCTTCATGGCTATGAAACATCTCCAGAGAGAATCTAACAAAGATAAATCCTCACTTGACTTTTCTGTTGTGAGTACCTTGCTCCAAAGAAGGGATTCGTGGCAGATTCATTTCTTTTCCAGTAATTGTTTTTTGGAGTCAGGTAAGGCAAGCCATAAGAAGATTGATTCTTTATTCATCTATCAAATCTCAATTATCCTCAGCTTATAATAATGTTCATACAAATTCTGGGGTTCTGCCTGGGCTCCACACTGTCTAGGATGGCTGTTTGAAGTACTTAACAGTGTTGATGATACCCTTGATCCTAAGGTCTAGCTATTGTCTTACTGTCTGAATGAAGACACTTACTAAGTAATACAAGAAAATAAATTCATTTACAGTTGTCTATGTTGTACATAACAATTCTCCAACTACAAAAGATGGACCAACAGTCATGAAGTATGCTTGTATGGATTTAGATGTGTGCTCTACTCATAGGCAAAGGGATATCACTCTGCTGATGTTAGCGTCCACAGCTCAGCCATCTTGGGTGATGGAGTTGTGTGTCTCATTCACCAATGCCATTTCCTATTATTATCCTAATTTCTGTGGCTCCATACTAATACTACTTCAGAAAAGAAAAACAGAAATAAAAAACAGCACATTAATTGTCATCAGTATTGCTGCAGTCTGTGTTCTTTGCTGCCAATACCCCCCACTGAACTGTGGGAGATGGAGCTTTAGTGCATGGATAGAATGGATTAATTCAAGAGTGGCTCCGAGTAATATTTTTTTCTTTTCTCTAAAATCTTCATCTTTGAGATGAGGGGGCTCCTGAGTACAGATGATATCATCGGACAAGAAGCACAATAGTGAGAAAGTTGTATGGAATCCCATTCCTGAGCAGGGTCTCTCCAGACAGTTTTCTCTTTTTCAGAAAAGTCATCTGGATTAGCAACCTAGTGCTCCTGTGCCAGCATTTGCGTTTCTGTCCAGGGGCACACATAATTCTGAAATATATATATATATATATATTGTTACCAGGGTGGGAGGGATGGGGAATCAGAATTCTCTTTTAGGTTGTTAGTCTCACTAATAAAAGCATTTAAAACCAGACTCAAAAGGAAAATTCACAAGAATTTCATGAAGATTTCACAGTAAAGCAAGTTAGACTGAAAATTCTTGCAGCCTCCAGGAAGATGGGGCTAGATAAGAAGAGTGAAAAAGCTATGAGTAACAAGGATGAGCACTCCAGGTAAATGAAAGAGCCCCTTCCTCTTCTCCCCATTTCTATCCTTTGCATGTTCTGTTTCCTCCACATATTTTTTGCAGAAAATTAAAAATGTATTACAAAATGAAAGGTGTCAGAGGCCACACCACACATCTTCTCCTGTAGGACTAGATTGAGATTTCATGGGAGTGACCATGTTGGGTTTCTCAGAGACTGTGGCAAAAAAGACGCCTGAGAAAGCTACATTTTTTGGCTGTGATTTTTACCTTTACTAGCAAATCCTTAGCACCACTAATAGATTTTTTTTAATTGTCCTCCCTTTCTTGGGTGATATTTCTTGCCTTGTTTCTTTTGAACCAACAGAAGTTTCCTATAGTCTCATTCAAAAGATATAGTTTTAGACGACATATAAAAATAAAATCATGCCGGGCAGTGGTGGAGCACACCTTTAATCCCAGCCCTTGGGAGGCAGAGCCAGGCAGATCTCTGTGAGTTCTAGGTCAGCCTGAACTATAGAGCGAGATCCAGGACAGCTCCAAAACTACACAGAGAAACCCTGTCTCAAAAAACCAAAATAAATGAAAAAATAAAATAAAAATAAATAAATAAAATAAAACCATGGTAATATTTCCAGGGAAATTTTGACTTTTTTATTAATAAATTTCATTTAAACCTGCAAGGTTTATAGTATTTACTAATCACACTAGATATTTTCTGTATTGATAACTTTGTGCTCTCTTTTCCAACCAGATATTCTAAGATTCCCAGACTTAGAAAGATAGGCATACCTGCATGAACAAAGGAAAAAATAAAAAATAAAAGCAATTCACTTGAAACATCAATATGTTTAAATGAATATTGTTTATGTTCTCTGGGTATTAACAATTTCTTCTTAAATTCTGATGTGGAAATAATTTAATAATTTCCATGGAAGAGTAAGTTTTACATCCTACATGCAACAGATTAATTCAAGAGAACAAATCTTTAGGCAGGTTGTATCTAATGCTGTTGAATCATTGTTGACACAGTGTCCTTGCTTCAGAAATCGATGTGAAAATGTCATTTTTCTTCTCTCTGATGACATAGATATTTGCTTTTGTAATTTTTTGACTGGATGATGTCATTTGCACATTTCCATTATTTATTCTTTGAAATGTGCATTTAAAAAGAAAATGTACCAAATGAATCGGTGTATTATGTAATTTGGTTGTGTCTTTTGTCACTGAGAATTGAGCTCTCATGTTAAGTCACTACCTCTTACTGACTCACAAGAATAAACTATACAGTTCCAGTATGATCTGCCTCTCTAGGTTACACTATAAAAAACTCTGTGCCCTTAAAAACCCCACCTATAAAAACTCCACCCTATCCAAAGTATTTACTCTTCATTCTAGCCAAAAAAGCTCATAGACTCATAGCCTTTAGTTTTCAGGAATATTTTACTTTAGAAAACCTTCACTTATAATATTATGTCCCTTGAAATATAAATGCTAAACTCCATTATCTTCCCTTACAGGACCTGGAAGGCCTTTAGATTGGTGTTGTGAAGGATGGGGCCTACCCTTGCTAGGCCTCTGTAGGAAAGAGTAACATGGCTTAAAAACACAACCAGCTAGAGCAACTGGTCTTTCGACTTTCACACTGCTACTCTTCACTGTTAACTTCCCTCCAAAACCTTTTTACAATGTATGTTGCAGTGGAGTGGAGCTTACTTCATACTAAATACACTTTTCTCTACTATGTTGGTCTGAACAAAATAACTTTATCTCTATTAGCAGATATTCAACTCTATTTTTCTTAGATATTTGTAGATAGAGAAATACTTTATAAAAATGCAATGCAAAACAATTAAATCAAAAAAGATCTTTAATTCATGGAGAACCCTGAATTTTCTAGGGTAGGCATCTTCTAATTGGTAACCTACCAATAATCAAATATAGGCTAGTTTGATTGTGATGAGTGGACACCTGATAATTTGTTCCATAATCACGTTCCTAATTTTGTTTGTTTTGTTCTGTAAGAACTCAAAATATGGACACAGTCTCAAGCTATAGGCCTCAGTCTTTGCCGACTGACATTATCATGGTAATATATATATATATATGTCATTTTTCTTTTTAAGGCTAGGATATGCAATACTAAGCAAGCGTTTCTCAGTATTGTAAGAGCCTATGTCTCATAGGGAGCTCTCATTGCCTCTTTGTGCAGCAGAGCAGGCAAGGCAGCTCTCTGAGCCTCTTCTGTATGGCACCAATCCCATTCATTGGGGTGTACCTTAATAATCTAGTTTAGTCACTTCCTGGAGATCCCACATTCTAATCAGATCACTTTGAGGTTTGTTTCAATACATGAATTGGGAATGGATACAGTCAAAACTATCATACTCAAAGCAGTCCATATTTTTTTGTCATTTAATGTAAAATTCCTATTGTGATTATTTTATAAGAAAGAATTTCAGAATTAAAATAAAAGCACCTATTTTGTCTACTTTGGCTATATTTCAGTAAAGAATACAATGTGAAAATTATTCAGTGAGAAAGTCAAAAGAATAGAAACACTTATTTTTACAAAAGGATCATTATTTCCCTCCTAATTTTTTAAGCAAAAAAAGTTTATCAATACAGTCTTTGCCTCACCATTTTACAAAATTGTGCACAAGTATAAGATTGACAATACAAAGAATAATGCAACCTAGAGAACATTAAATATATACTATAAATTGTAACAGAGAAACTACAAAATGGTTTTAAAATCTCCTTTATATGTGTTTCAAATAGTGAATATATTTTAGTTTCTTTACTGTCATGATTTCTAAACAATATTACTTAATTCCTCCAAAAAGAATTCAATACAAACGTCTTGTTGAAATAACTGAAGATGTAAAAATTCAAAGGAGACACTTTTTTTTCAAAGACATTATTATTTGTGTGTATGCATGATGTGTTTGGCAGAATGACACAAGTTTTGCACACTATAATGTAGAAGATGGAGGAAATGCTTGTAAAGTAAGTTCTGTATTTCCAACTTTATATGGGGCTCATCCCCAGGGAGTTTGTTTATTTGGTTTATTTGATTTTTTTATTGCTATTGTTTGGGGTATTTTAGTAATAAATATATTAGAAGTGCTGTACAAGTGATACAAAAAGAAAAATAACTTAGACTTCTCTATGATGATTGGTGAATGCAAAGGTTGAGATAGCATTGTAGAAAGCAAACTGAACTACCTGAAAGGGAGGATTTAATTTCTCCTCCTATATAATTTGGTATCATATGCTTTAGATAATTCCCCATAATTCTGCTGTTTCAGAAAGTGTCCTAAGTAATTCAAAATCAATTGAATAACATCATCTTGGGAAACTAGAAGTAGAATCATGAAGCAATCATAAACCCCTCTTCCTTTCCCTTAAAACTTTGGTTATTATAACTACCAACTCTCACAGAAACCCCCTGGATAACTTCTGCCCATGCTGGCCTGGGAATCAGTGTGACCTCCTTATACCTAGAAATAGATTCTAGTCAGGATCCCCAATAGAGACCCCTGACAGTATCTCAAAAGCATTCCCTATCAAGCAAATCATAACCACCACACTCTCCTACCAACTAGAGAGGGAAAAGGAAATCAAGGAACAGAACCCAACAAAGACAAAACCAGCTATGAGCACCTAGAAATATAATAATCATGCCAACCCAGATGCTTAGATGCCAGCTATATACACAAAATTAATAACAGCCAAGATGATATGTCTCCATTAGACCTCCAACAACCCTGCTATAGTAGGCCCTGAGAAATCCAGTATAACTAAACAAGAAGATAAGGACTACAAAGCAGCTATTATGAATATGCTCAAGGAACTTAAAGAGAATATGCACAATCTCATTTATAAAATCTATGAAAACACAAACAAACAGTGGAATGAAATGAAGAAAACTATTCAAGACACGAAAGTGGAAATGCAATCAATAAAGAAATCAAAATCTGAGTACAGATGGAAATGAAAAATTTAGGAAGTCAAACAGGAACTTCAGAGACAAGCTTCATCAACAGAATTCAAGAGATGGACAAGAGAATGTCTGACACTGAAGACAAGATAGAAGAAATGCATACCTCATTCAAAGAAAATGCTAAATCTAACAGTATCCAGGAAATCTGAGACATTTTGTAGACACCACATATATGAATAATAGGAATAGAGGAAAGAGAAGAAACCAAGACCAAAGGCACAGAAAATATTTACAACAAAATCCCAAAAGAAAGTTCCCTTATTCTTAAAAAGGTGTTCCTGTCAAGGAACAATATAAGATGAAATGCTATGTGGTCTTATTAATAAAAAACCGGGAGCCAGATACTGGGGTAGAAATTGAGAGATCAAGGAAGCAGAAAGAAGTCAGCCATGTTCTTACCACCAGAAATTCTCAACCAAGGAGAGGGCTACTTCTTGCATACTCACACCTATATCCTTTCTGTCCCTGCCCTCTTACATCCTCTCTCTGCCCAACTACATCACTTCCTGTCTGTCTGTACAGACCTTCAAGCCTCCATGGTTAGTGCTGGGATTAAAGGGATTAAAGGACTGTGCTATCATGCCTGGCTTTGTTGCTAGTGTGGCCTTGACTCATGGAGATCCAAATGGATCTCTGCCTCCTGAGTGCTAGGATTAAAGGTGTGTGCTACCATTGCCTGATTTCTATGTTTATTGTAGTGGCTGGCTTTTTCCTCTGATCTTCAAATAGGCTTTATTGGGGTACACAAAGAAAATATCACCACAGTACAAGAAGCATATAGAAAACAAAATAGACTGGACCAGAAAAAAAATCCCCTTAGCACATAATAATCAAAACACTAAACTTACAGAACAACAACAATAGAATATTAGAAGCTGCAAGGGAAAAATGATCAAGAAACATATAAAGGAAGACTTATTAGAATAACACTTGACTTTTCCATGAGATTCTAAAAGTCAGACAGGCCAGGAGAGATGTTCCACAAACATTAAGAGCCTTAGATGCCAGCCAGACTACTATACCCAATAAAATGCTCAATCACAATAGATGGAGAAAGACATTCCATGATAAAACAAAATTTAAGCCATTATCTATATAAAAATACAGCGCTATAGTATGTTCTAGAAGGAAAACCACAATATAAAGAGGTTAACCACATCCAATTAACACAAGTAATAATCACAGATAAGAAAATCAAAATAGGGGGCACACCACAACAAAGGAATGAGAATCAACAATCACTGCTCCTTGATAACTGTCAACATTCCTGATCTCAATTCTTTATTAAAAAAGACACAGATTAAAAGATCTAATTTAAAATTGAGTCCATTCTGCTGCTGCATATATGAAACACACCTTATCATAAAGGATAGACATAGTATCAAGGTAAAATTATGGAGAGTTATTCCAAGCAAATGAACACATGAAACAAGCTAGTGGAGTCTTTAATATCTGACAAAATAGGCTTCAAACCAAAATGAATATGAAATCATTTTTCATCAAAGGAAAAATATACCTAGAGGACATTACAATTATAAATATCTATACACCAAACAAAAGGGCATGCAAATTCATAAAAGAAACAATACTGCAGCAAAAATGTCATTTTGACCCTCATACAAAAATAATGGATGACTGTAATACCCTACTCTTGCCAATAGACAGAGAATCCAGACAAGAACAAAGGAGAAAAATCTTGGAGCTAAATGATGTCATAAACCAAATGGACCTAAAAGATAGTTACAGAACATTTCACCTAAACACTACATTTGATCTTAGTCAAGGGGAAGAGAAGAAATTCACCCAAACACAAAAGAATATACCTTCTTATCTGTACCTCCTGAGATTTTTTCCAAAATTGACTCACATACTAGGATACAAAAAAGTCTCAATAGATACAAGAAATTTGAAGTAATATTCTGCATCCTTTCTGACCCCATGAATCAAAGCTGGATATCAACAACAGAAACAGTAGAAAGCTTGCAAACTTTAGATAAGATCTGTGACACAATCAAACACTCCTTCCTGATAAAAAGCCTACAGCCAACATCAACCTAAACAAGACAAGCTCAAAACATTTTTATTAAAATAAAGAACAAGATAATATTTTCTATTATGTCCATATCTAGTTAATAGGTTACCAGAAGTCTTCCTTAGAGGAGTAAGACAGTTGAGGTAGATTAAGGGGATAGAAATAGGAAGGAAAGAAGTAAGTGTATCTTTAATTTCAGATGATATGACTATAATACATAAGTGTCCCTAAAACTTCCACCAAGAAACACTTACAGATGAGAAACATATTCAACAAAGTAATTGGATACAGACATGACTTACAAAAATCAGTATCCTCCTTATATAAAAATGGCGAACAGACTAAGAAAGAAATCAGAAAAACAACACCTTTCACATAGCCTCAAATAATATAAAATATCTTGGGGTAACTCTAACCACACAAGTGAAAACTTGTATGATAAAAACTTTAAGACATTGAAGAAAGGCAGTGAAGAACATATCAGGAAATGGAAAGAGCTCACATGCACATGCATCAGTAGGATTAATACAGTAAGAGTGGCCATCCTATCAAAAACAGTCTACAGGCTCAATGCAATCACCATCCATGCAAATTCCAATTCTTCAAAGAACTGAAAAGGTCAGCTTTATATAAACACAAAAATTAAACAAGGGTAGATAAAACAATCCTGAATATTTAAAGAACTGCTGGAGGTATCACCACCCACAACCTCAAATTGTTCTACAGAGGACTACTAATATATGCAGAGCATGGTATAGGTAAAACAAGACATGTTAATCATTGAAATTCAACTCAGGACAGAGACATAAGTCCTCAATCTCTGGATATGTGACTTTGATAAAAAAAAAAAAACTCCAGAAATGCACACTAGAAAAAAGATAGCATCTTCAATTAATTGTGCTGTTTAAACTAGATGGCTAAATCTTGAAGAACACAAATAGACCCATACTTATCACCCTGCCTCAAACTCTAATGCAAATAAATCAAAGATCTGAATATATGACCATATACACTGATTTTATTAGAAGAAAAACTGAGGAATAGTCTTGAACTCAAGAGAAAAAAATTAATTGGAGATCAAAGATAGCACAGGGAGTAAGAAAAAACAGTTAATAAATGGGACCTCTTGAAACTGAAAAGCTTCTGTATGACAAAGGATACCATTGTTCAGGCAAAATGGAAGCTTATGAAATGAGAAAACATCTTTACCAATTGCATATGTGATAGAGGGAAAATATCTAAAATATATAAATAACTCAAAAAATGGACATCAAGGAAACAAACAAACCCATTTAAAATAAAGTGCCTTCTTACTGATGACATCCAATCTCCAGCCCACACTTAACTTCTGCCTTGAAGGAGGAAGAATGAACAGTTAATCTTCTGATTTTATCTTCTTTAACACAAGATATAGACAACTGCCATCTTTCAGGAACTGGAATGCATATTCTGTCCCCCCCCCCTTTTTTTTTAAGATTTATTTACTTATTATGTATACAGCATGTATGACTGCAGGCCAGAAGAGGGCACCAGATCTCATTACAGATGGCTGTGAGCCACCATGTGGTTGCTGGGAATTGAACTCAGGACCTCTGGAAGATCAGTCAGTGCTCTTGACCTCTGAGCCATCTCTCCAGCCCATCCCTGCTCAGAGTAGAGTGGAGAACAGGCAAGAAGCTTCCCATTATCTTAAGGAAAGTTATATCTATTTAGCTAGCTTCTCCAGCTTCTGGTTAGGGTCTGGCTTCAGACTCACCTGTTTCAAACTATCCCAGGATACAGCAAGCTCTTGTCTCTATGGTGTTCTAAAACAGAGAAACAGCAAGGGTCTTTGGCTACGTTGGGTGAGAGTCCTACCTTGTACCAGGCCACTACAAGATGACTGCAGATTTTACTGTTTTATTCAGGAAGACACCAATGCAAAAATACAGTCAAATTAAAAGAAATATGGTATTACATTCAAAAAGAAAAATCAGATAAGTCTCCAGAAACCAACTTTAATTTCAAATGTTAGATTCTAGTTAGCAGTAAGAACTCCACTTTAGTTCCAGTTTGTTCTGCTCAGAGCTGTTACCCACAATTTCCTGAGAATATGCTACAACTCACAACCCTACATAGGTGTCAGTCTTCTTTTTAGAATAAGGCCAAAGTACAAATGTTCAATCCTCTTCTGAGTGATCGTCCCAGAACCAAGTCTGGGCTGCCAAACCATACAGTTCCATGATAGGCTAAAAGTGTACCACTATGGAAAATCCCCAACCATCTCCCCTCATATTACATTATGATTGGATGGGACTCGAGAACTGTCTTTCTGTAGTTTTTCCCTTTAAAAGTAGCTGCTACCCCTACCTCCAGGACATTGTTGGAGCCTGAGTCCTGCCATCTCCCTGATATCAGTTTTTCTAAATAAAGTTTTGACTTGTTCAAACCTGGTCTTTCATGGTGGATTATTCCTGGATTCTAGGACCCTAACAAAAAGAGGTATGTTATTTGTACAGTAGAAATGTAAATAACGGTCACAGGGAGCTCTGTGGATATGAGAGCAATACAAGCAAAAAGGGGGCTTTTATTGAAGAGGAAGTGTATAGGTGTATGTGTATATGGGCGAATTTGGGTGTGTGAGTGTGTGCTTGTGTATGTGTGTGTGTTTGTGTATATGTGTGTGTTTGTGTTTGTGTATGCTTATGTATGTGTGTGTAGGTTTGTGCATGTATGTATTTGTGTATGCTTGTTGGTGTGTATGTGGGTATTTGTGTATGTGTAGGAGTGTTATTATGTGCTTGTGTGTATGTATTTGTGTGTATGTTTGTATGTGTATTTGTACATATGTGTGTGTTGTGTACTTGATTGAGTGTCTGTTCATGAGTATGTTGAGTGTGTGTGTATGTTTGGAGATTACAGAGCTGATATTCAATACTGAAAAATGTCAAGTAGAATAAAAGACTTGTGACTCAAAGTCAGATATTCAAAAATCATCTGCTTAAGAAAGAGAAATAAATTAAAATATGTGAAGAGAGTGTATGGTATTTACATAACACACTGAGTAGATCAATACACACATTTTGTACTTTCTGACGGAATACACAGGAATAAATAACTGGAAAGATTATTTGAAGACATAATGGAGCTAGAGGAATGGTTCAGTGGTCCAGTGCCTGTGACCCACAAGCATGAGGACAAGATTTGAAATACCCAGAAATCCATTTAAATACCAGGTTGGTGAGGTATCCTGCCTATAATGCAAGCTTCAGAATACACAGAACACAGAGCAAGCTGGTCAAGAAAAGCAACCATATTGGTGAGCTCAAGCATTTGGTTCAATAAGAGGAAAAGCATTAATGAATAAGAAGAAAAAGCATTAGTGAAAAAGAGGAAGAGCATAATTCCAAGAATTAACTTCTAATACACACACACACACACACACACACACACACACACACACACACATACCAATGCTGTGATTAAATTTCAAAATTCGGAGATGAAGGAAATTTTAGAAGCATCAGAAAAACATCAATCTGTTTCCTACAAATACATTGCCAGGAGATGATAAAGTGAAATTATCATTAGAAATATTCAGGAAAAAATGAAATGGAGAAAAAGATCTAAATAGTGGGTTAAGATGAGGTAATGCTCAATCATACCACAAGGACACTTGATCAACTATGTTTTATGACCCTGACATTAATCCACACACCTATGAACACCTGATTTTTGATAAAGAAGCCAAAACTGTAGAATGGAAAAAAGAAAGCATCTTCAACAAATGGTGTTGGCATAACTGGATGTCAACATGCAGAAAATTGCAAATAGAACCATATCTATCACCATGCACAAAACTCAAGTCCAAGTGGATCAAAGACCTCAACATAAATCTAGTTACACTGAACTTCATAGAAGAAAGAGTAGGAAGTATCCTTGAATGCATTGGCACAGGAGACCACTTCCTAAATATAACACTAGTAGCACAGACACTGAGAACAGCAATTAATAAATGGGACCTCCTAAAACTGAGAAGTTTCTGTAAGACACAGTACATGGTAAATAAGACAAAATGACAGCCTCGTGAGTGGGAAAAGATTTTCACCACATCTGACAGAAGGCTGCTATCCAAAATATATACAGAATTCAAGAACTAGGCATCAAAATACCAAACAATCCAATTTATAAAAATGGGTTACAGAGCTAAACAGAGAATTCTCAACAGAAGAATCTCAAATAGCCGAAAGACATTTAAGGAATTTCTTAACATCCTTAGTCATCAGGGGAATGCAAATAAAAATGACTCTGAGATACCATCTGTCAGAATGGTTAAGATCAAAACCATTGATGAGAGCTTATGTTGGAGAGGATGTGGAGCAAGGAGAACATTCCTCCACTGTTGGTGGGTATGCAACTTGGACAGCCACTTTGGAAATCAGTATGGTGACTTCTCAGAAAATCAGGAATAAATCTACCTCAAGATCCAGTGATACCAGGCATATACCCAAAGGATGCTCAATCATAACACAAGGACACTTGCTCAACTAGGTTCATAGCAGCATTATTCATAATAAACAGAACCTGGAAACAACCTAGATGCCCCTCCACCAAAGAATGAATAAAGAAAATGTGGTACATTTACACAATGGAGTATTACTCAACTTTAAAAAAAAATGACATCCTGAAATTTGCAGGCAAATGGATGTAACTAGAAAAAATCATCCTGAATGAGGTAACCTAGACTCAGAAGGACAAACATGGCATGTACCTACTCATAAGTAGATATGAGATGTAAAGCAAAGGATAACCAGACTACAATCCACAGCTCCATAGAAGCTAGCTAACAAGGAGTACCCAAAGATGGATGAATGGATCGCCCTGAAAGAGGAAATAGATAAGATCTCCATGAGTAAACTATGGGTAAGAGGGGCTATCGAGGCTAGGGGATGGGGGATGAGAACATAAGGGAACACGATGGTTGAGCTGGCACAGGGGCAGAGTGGGAGAGCTATGAAAGAGATACCATGATAGAGGAAGACTTCATGGGGATAGAGAGAAACCAGGTGCTAGGAAATTCCCAGGAATCCACAAGGATAACCCCAACAGGCAATGATGAGGAAGTCATGTGACTGGGATTAGAGCCAATGAAAAGGCAGAACAGAAAGGCAATAAAAACACAAGTTAGATGGGAAGAAGCTCTCCCTGGGGAATCGACGGTGGTGAGGTGGTAAGATAAGGCAGTTGTGATTCTTCCCTTGTTCTCTGATCTCTTTGGCTATTACCTCTGTATTTGGCTCTATGTTTCTTATTTAATAAGACTGCTTATAAATTCATCTACAAATACCCTAACTGTCATCATAGAACCTCCATCTAGTAACTGATGGAAGCAGATAGAGAGATCCACAGCTGGGTGCCAGGCTGAGCTCCAGGAGTTCAGTCAAAGAGAGAGAAGAGAGATTCTATGAGCAAGGGACATCAAGATCATGATGGGGAAACATACAGAGACGACCAAATCAAGCTAGTGAGAACTCATGAACTGTAGACCAACAGCTATGGAGCCTCCATGGGACTAGACTAGACCCTTTGCATGAGCGAGACAATTGTATAGCTTGATCTGTTGAAGGAACCCCCTGGCTATAGGATCAGGATCCATCCCTGATGCATGAGCTGGCCCTTTGGAGCCCACCACCTGTGGTGGGACACCTTGTAGAGCCTTGATCTATGGGGGAGAGCAGTAGAGGGGGGCAGCTTGGACCTGCCTCAACTGAATGTACCAGGCTCGTCTGACTCCCCATGAGAGGCCTTACCTTTTTTGGGGAGGGAATGATGAGTGGGTTGGGGGGGCAAGGCTGGAGGTGGCAGGAGGAGGGAAGAGAGGGGGTCTGTGGTTACTCTGTAAAATGAATAAAAAGTTTCTTTAAAAAATTTGAGGTAATCAGATAACTGACATGAAAGCATAAGAGGTGTTTAGCTAGGAGAAAGGAACAAAATTTAATGACACAAATGCATAAAAATTCCTTAAAGAAACCCTCTTATTTTGTATGTTAACTTAATAAAAAAATAGGTTGTTAAATCACAGTGCTGGGGAAATGAATAAAATCCACTGTAAAATAGAATAATATACTTCTGTCCTTCGAAAATGAAAGCAATTTTTTTTCTTAGTCAAACCAAGGCTAAGAGAGTCCATTCAGTTTATATTCTTCCATACAAGCAACACTAAAGAGAAAGTTTCAAGCATGGATGAAATAGTGCTGAACAGTGACAAGCAAAGATAGGATTCATTGGAATGGTAATTATATAGACAATTTTTTTTAAAAAAAGTGTATAGTGTAATGGTGCTAGTCAATTGATTCTAATGAAAACATAAATTTGAAATTCACAAACCTTGAACTTAAATACTAACAAAATAAAGCCACAGTATAAATAGATGTAATTGGTACTATATGAGATGAAAAAGAATCATAATTGTTTAATTCTCATCTATAAATAAAATCAATATAATCAGTTCACACAATTTCTTGTGAAAATAGGTACTACAGGAACTATGATAACTAGACAAAAAATACTATTTAAAATTATACACACATCCACATCTCTCTCTCTCTCTCTCTCTCTCTCTCTCTCTCTCTCTCTCTCTCTCTCTCACACACACACACACACACACACACACAGATACAACATGCATGCAGAGAGAGAGAGAGAGAGAGAGAGAGAGAGAGAGAGAGAGAGCATAATTAGTTTATCAATACAAAAATATACAAAAAAAAATAAGACTTCAGGAGAGATGTGTAAAACAACCAGGAAGCAGTCTGAAAATACTTGATCAGACAGCAACAGAAAACTGCTCCTTATCAATAATTAATTTAAACATGAGTGAACTGAAAAATCTGAAGGACAAAGTAGCTAAAGTGGCTGAACAGGTGAAAATTCCCACAAAAAATGCAGAGGGAACACAGTTGTTTTTTTAGACTCCTAGATGTTCAAGGAAATCTTAAATACCTATAAATGATCAATCCAAATGTAAAATATGAAAAGTTTTATCATATTAAAATTATATTTTCCAAGCTGGGGAGGGAGTTCTGGCATTAAACTGCTTACTTCTTAAGCATGTAGACCTCAGTTCCATCCCTGTGCCCCTTTAAAATGAAATGTGTGAGATATAGTGACGTTATAATAATCCAAGCACTAGGGTGATGGAGATGAAATGATTCCTTGGGTTCACTGAATAGTAAGTCCAGTGTAGCTGGACTGCTGTACCCTAGGCCAATCAAAGAAAGACTATCAAAAAAGGAGGCTGAAGCCGGGCAGTAGTGGCATATGTCTTTAATCCCAGCACTCAGGAGGCAGAGACAGGTGGATCTCTGTGGAGTTCGAGGCCAGCCTGGTCTACAGAGTGAGATCCAGGACAGGCACCAAAACTACACAGAGAAACCCTGTGTTGTGGGACGTTCTGTATGCTGTAAATGTGTTGCTCTAATTGGGTGATAAATAAAACACTGATTATCCAGTAGCCAGGCAGGAAGTATAGGTGGAATAAGCAGACAAGGAAAATTTTGGGAAGGAAAAACAGAACTGAGGAGGAGACACCAGTCTGCCATCTAGGGAGCATCATGCAATGACACACAGGGAAAGCCACAGAACATGTGGCAAGATATAGATTAACAGAAATGGGCTGAGTTTAAGTGTAAGAGCTAGTCAGTAGTAAGCCTGAGCTAATGGCCGAGCAGTTTTAATTAATATAAGCCTCTGTGTATTTACTTGGGTTGGAGTGGCCACAGACTGGGTGGGACACAGGAAAATTTTCAGATGATCTTCTGGCCAAAACATTCACAAGTGCACTGGTACCTCCACAAACTCAGACACCACCTCCATTCATACACATACACATAGTCACCTAAGAATTTTATTTTCCATGGCATTATATATTTTACTAATGTTTATAGTAACCATGAATAAAAATGATTAAACACTTGCTGAATGTAATCCTTATGTACCACCAAGTCAGCAATATTTTTACCAAATAAATTCACATACTTTAAGAGAATGTCTTAGTGAGTTAATATTGTGGCAATAAGGAAGAATCCCAGTACTCAACTATAGGCACCAATTTCATGTTGTTCTACAACCAGACAAAATGGTGCCTCTGCTGAAAGCTTTACCTATAAGAAAGGAATGGCTCCAGCAAGGAAAGGAACTTCAACAATAGTAGATTCCTGGTTATTTTTACCCAATATTTGTTGGTATGAGAAGCATAAGTATAATGAAAGGAGAGATACACATTGCTTAATATTCCAATGATTGATGCCAGTTATAAGTGCTACAAGTGCTAAGAGAATGTAGACAACAAGACTCAAGACTCTGGAAAGGATTAAACTGCAGAGGTCACCACCAGAAAGTTGCCAGCTGTATTTTTCTTACAAAAATGAGAAACTAAAGCTTAACCAATTCAACAACCAAAACAGTGAGTTATAGAGAGAAGAAAGGATGCTCTAAGTACTTGGTGATTTCTCTTATACTTAGAGGATTAAGAAAATAAAAGTTATTGTGTCATAATTAACATTATATTTGCAATCAGAATGGAAACAGCTGCAGAAAAATCTTGAGTAAAGGAGTATAAGTTAATACTCTTTCAAAATGAAAATTTGTTATAAGATGAAATAAAACCAACTATTTGCAGATAATTTTCAGCATAAAAGATTCCCCTCTTTTTAAGAAAGAGAGAAAAGCAAAGTGTTTCTGATTCTTGAATGAGAAGTCCCCTGATGTGTATGGCTGCTTGCAGAGTAAGGTGAATTCAGACCTGGAAAGAAAGGGGCAATCTGGTGTGTAAACTAACCTGAAAGGGACACTTGTGACAACCACTGGAGGTTTCAGAATATCTTTTAACAAACAGTGGGGACTGCTTTGTCTGACTATATGTGTGTGTATTTGTTCCATTGTCTTCATGAGAGAAGCTTGAAGAATTAGCAGCTCCTGGCATGAGCATTCCATGAGTGGACATTCAGCTCTACCAGAGCATAGAGTGACATTAAATTAATTTAATTAAATTTAACATGTTAGTTCTCAATATTCATTTCATCAATTTATAGTGTGGTTTTCATGACCTCTTTTATATAACTGTTGTGACAATATCATGTAGAAATAAGAACATTAGAGAGAGCTACAGCTGATGTTACCGTGAGTGCTTACACAGTATTGGTATTTATAGAAATTTAATCTGGTTTTACTTGCTGTGTTGAATGGTTTGCCAAAATGCCTATTAAAACAACCATTGTTTTAATCTGTTCTAAAATGTCAAATACTCCAATATAATGAAAAGATTTTGATCTGAGACCCTGCCAGCACACTGGTGTTTGACACTCTTTCTGCTCTGCAAAGTCCATTCTGTTTAATCTTTAATGGCTTCTAGCTTCTTGAGAAATATTTCCTATGCTTTTCCATGAACATAGATTTCAAAAATCATACTGTACAGCATGTTTTACTGCTGTGTCAGCAAACCAAATGTGCCGATATCTGACTTAATAGTGTTCTCCAATTTTTATTACTTAATAAATTTCAGAAGCTCACAGTTCACATTATATGCATAGACATTTTTCCTTGAATGGGTTTGTATGCTCATACTTTAATTATTACAAATCATATCTTACATCAATTAGAGGAAGAAAGCAGAAAATTCAGAAGAAAGGGGTTTATATTATCATATTTGAATGTTTAGTAAGAAACTTTAAATTTCATAAATTATAGATGATTTATTGCTAAGGTGATAGGACCAAATTTTCCCCCAAGTGACCACCTTTGTGTAGAGTCTTGCCTAACACCCAGGTCTTCCACTGTCCATCAACAGTGTGTGTGGCCCCTCGCCATCCTGGAGACACTGTATGGTCTTCTGCTCTTTATCCTGCTATTCACCTCTTCTGTTTCTGAAACCAGACCCTCCATTATTTACATATGACTAGTGTAGAGACAGAAAGAACCAAGGCTGGGAGGAATATCTCAGCTGCAGCAATTCACAGACTGAGCTTTCAGTGATGAAGCACCAAACACAGCCCCTTCATTTTTGTTTTGGCATAAATTACTTGATTTTAAGTGAGCAGTTTGGGAAATAACACAGAGAAACAAAATCTTAGGGTATGTGTTAGACTGTTATTAAATTTTAACAATATCCTTAAGATATTGTGAAGCCTGATATTCTCTGTTGACTACTGAATAACACATTGTTAGTTTATACTGTTCACAGAGTTTAGAGCCCGTGCTAAGTAACAGAATAGTGTTTGAAGCTATATTCTGGGATAAATGTATAGAAAATAGGAGCTATGTAATCTACATTATATATATTATATAAATTATATATGTATTAATTTTAAACTTAGTTATAAAAATTAAAAGCCAATACAGAAGGGTGCCTCAGTTCTAATAAGAAGTATTTCAAAACTTCACCCATGCTTCCACATTGACATCATTTTCCACTCTTAATATTCAGATTTTTAAGCCCTTGACTAAACTCATTTTCTAGTTCTTTAATACTTCAGTTCCTTTTTGGAAATCCAGAATAATGACTTTTGCTAAAACTTTGAAATACCTAGCCTGCATAACTTATGCTTGTTGTTTTCTTACTACTTGAGTGCAAATAACTTAACAGTTGCTGAAAAGGAAAAACATTAGAATTGGTTT
This sequence comes from Peromyscus attwateri, assembly GCA_902168425.1. NCBI lineage: Eukaryota > Metazoa > Chordata > Mammalia > Rodentia > Cricetidae > Peromyscus > Peromyscus attwateri. The sequence continues at coordinate 24,494 of CABHPP010145445.1, forward strand.
ATAAATGTTCACATTACATAACTTGAAGTAAAATTATTTATGCCATTTGACTAGGATTGATTCCTCCTACATGAACTGCTGACATGTGTGTAAGTATTTTTTCTTTCTTTTTTATTGAAAACAAGAGAACACTGTCCACAGAATCAACTAAGCAGGGCTCATTGGAGCTCACAGACTGAAGCAACAATCACAGAAGCACTACAGGTCTGAGCTAGGTCCCCTGCATATAAGTTATGGGTGTGCTTCTTGGTGTTACTGTAGAACAGCTAACAGTGGGAGTGGGTGTATCTCTGACACTTTTAACTGTTCTTGGGACTCTTTTCCTCCTACTGGATTGCCTCGTCCACCCTAGTCTTATTGCAATTTAGTATGCCATGTTCAGTTGATATCCCTTGGAGGTCTGCTCTTTTCTGAAGGGAAATGGAGGAGTGGATCTAGGGAAGAGGGAAGATGGGGGGTATGGGTGGGAGTCGGGGGGAGGGGGAGAGGAGAAAAAAGTTATGCATAAGAATGTTGGAAGAGGTTCCAAATAACTGCCTCCTATCCTAATATGTTATTCACCAGCTTAAAAAAAAAAAAAGAAAACGAAGACAATAGATTCTTCTCTCATACAACACACCCAGACACGGATTCCCCTTCCTCACTCCTCCCAGCTACTTCACAACTCTCCTCTCCCCAAGACCAACTCTTCCTCCATTTTTCCTTCAGAAAGGAGCAGGCCTCCAAGAGACAACAACCAACCATGACCAAACAAGTTATAATAAGACAAGGCAAAGGTCCTTGCATCAAGGCTTGACAAGGCAACCCAACAGAAGGAAAAAAGAGTCCCAAATTTATTTAAAATGGGAAGCCAACTAATAATTCTTGATTCAGTAGTACATCTTGAACAAATTTAGTATCAGGATAGTTTGAAACCAAAATAAGTGAACATATGGAAGTGGATCCTAGATAGTCTTTTCCTAAGCTTTTTAAGAAGTTCTCTTTTCTTTCTTTCCTTTTTTTTTTCTTTTAACTTTTTGCCTGGAATTGTTCTTTTAGCCTTTAAGTCAAAATAGGCAGGCTCTTGTAGAGGTGCATGGATCTGAGGTAGGAATAGAATTCTAAATATTATAGGAAGATTCACTCCCTACATCGTGACTGTAAAAAGTTACTGGAATGCAAATATGCACTTTGAACACATAAAATGAAGCTAGTAGTGTAAAGCTTCGAACAGTACTTTGAGAATTAAATATAATAATTTAAGTCAGAGAAGAGTATATGCAAGGGCTGCTGCTGAGACTGTGATGGAACTTCATGAACTGCTTCTGTCTAAACAAACAGCTTCTTTCCAGGTAAATTTCTCAACTAGACTCATACCTTACCCTGAAACTATCCCATAACCTCCTGAAAACTAGATGCACAGGATGAGTCTGGATGCATTGAGAAAAAACACTCAGTGGCTTTGAGGGGAAGCTACAATAATGTGCAAATGTTGTAAGCTTACAGTAGACTGTGATTGTCCTGTAATCTCTCAGAGGACAGGAAGAGTTCTAAAGCCCTTGTACACAATGCATGGTGCTTGACATTAAGCAACTTTGTTTTGTCTGGTATGTACATTTAGAGCACAAATAAAAGTAATTTTAGTTGAATTCAGGACAAAATATTCCAAATAGTATCATTCCTTCATGGAAATAACATTAAGCTTTAAATATAATAGTTTTCTTCTTCCTAAATCACTAATTATTGAGACTATCCTGCATATTTTGTGCTAATATCATATCCTTTTTCGGATCCACAACTTTCTAATACCAATTAGGCAGGGCCTTTCAAGTTGGTTATATTGTACAAGTACAGTTGTATAATATGGGCCCAGGACTTTGCCATAAGTAAAGAAAAAGTGTATAAGAAAAAGAGGATATGCTGTCCTTTGTTTAAGTATTCCAAAAGGCAAGTATCAAAGCATCCTCATCATGGGTGTTTGGGGATGGAGTTTTCAATTGTCATTAGGCTGTGATGTTGGAGCCCTCATGGATGGAATTAGTGTATTTAGTAAAAGGCCTGTAGTTGATCATTGCTCTTTTGCCCTCCTGCCTTGTGAGCACACAAAGAAGGTGCCAATGTTATTGCTGAGTACTGAAGATGCACCAGACATCACAGTTCTTAGTTTGTCTAGCTTCCAGAATTATGATCAATCAATTTCAGGTACTTATAAATTATCTAATCTAAACTGTTTTGTTATAGTAGCAATAATGGTAAATGAATCACCAAGCATATCTGAATTCCATATCTCCACACTTTCATTCTATGGCTGTGGATTTTACGAGCTCTCAGGCTCTAATGCTATGCATTCTGGTACCTGCTGATGACTCTATTTACTGCTCTTTTTCGTGTTTCTTATTTGTTTCTTCTCAGCTTTGCAATATGCTTCCAAGACTCTATTTTGCCAGTGGATTTCTCCTATTCAACAACTGATCCAACGCTGATCTACTTCAGTTTTAGCTCTAGATTAGCATAGTTTTAGTCAACAATCATGGGAATTCTATTCTGCAGGACAGACAGAATTCCAACAGCTGATAGAAAGTTGAAACCAAAAAGAGAACAGCAAAGGATCTGATGGCTGTGCCTAATGACATAAAATGAATATAAACTGTGTCTTGATTGTAAAAGAGAAATCAATTTAGAAGGTATTGACTTGGAAGAACTTAATTGCTCATAAAATTAATTTATGGATGACTTTATTTGATGTTTGGAAACAGGAATACAAATGAGCTCACGCTGATGTTTATGAATTTCCAAGGCTGGCCAAGAAAAGGTAACTGACAGGAATTGAAAATGGAAACAGATTAAAAGAGGAAAGTGGTGTACACTCCCATGGAAATAACCCACACCAGGTTTTATGTAATGGGCAGTTATAAAACTACTTAACAGTATGAGCTAGAGACAAGATTAAAATTACAAAAATGCTGAATTGAACTCTGGTCAAAAACTTTTCAGTGACTTACTACTTAAAACTGATAAAGTAATATGGAAGTTCTTTTTAGAAACTTAAAGGAAATAATAGCTTTGTAAGAAGTTACAAAGTAAATAATATGATATCTGTTAAACTCCCAAGAGTCATCAAAGAAGACTCTTCATGCTGAGACATCAGATTTTTTTTCATAAAATAATATGTCAACAGAAAAGTAGGGCTCAATAACATGGATGCAGATCATAAGTAGTGCACATGGCTTGCACACCATGAACCTGAAGCAATGGGAACATTCTATAATGAAGTTTGCATGATTACAAATATTTAAAAGCATTATATCCTATATCTATATTATTGTTATTTACATTTATTGTTTTAAAAATATTATGTGCATAATTGTTTGCCTGTGTGTATACATATACATATATATATATATGTATATGTATACACACACACACACACACACACACACACACACACACACACACACACATCAATAACATGAGGCATCCATGAAGGCTAGAAGGAAGCCACAGATTCCCTGAAAGTGGAGTTACATGCAGTGGTCAACCACCATATGGATGCTGGAAAACAAAACCCCTTCCTCGACAACTGTAGGAAATGCTCTTAATTGTTGAGCTATCTATCTAGTCCCTGTTTTTGTTTTCACAGGTGGCTTGACATGTTAGTCACTTGATCTAAGTCAAACAATGATTTTATCACAGAATATTTTGTAACTTTATAATCAGGTATACACTGATGAGCAAATTTGTACTTTAAGTGGAAAGTTATTCCACTAACATATACTACAATTTATAATAGCAAATAAAACATGAAGACATACACATACATACAGACATGCATAGGTTTGTGAAGTTAAAGTTGCTGTGATTTTCAGTATTATAGGAAAAGAACACTTAACACCCACGGAGTGAAAATCTCCCCCTAGATATTTTTACATGTACAGCAAAATGAAGTCCTCACAACAATGTTGAAAAACTATGTTTCTGAAGCTTGTACGTTTAGAGGTTAATTTGTATAATGGGAACAGAACACACGTTTTGTAGAAGCTGTATTGATCTGCCCTATTGTGTCATTGTGTACAGGTTTCTGCTTCGTATAGACTATCTCCTCAAGGCAAGGGCTGGCACAGGTTGTGTGCTACTGTGGTGTGTGTGTGTGTGTGTGTGTGTGTGTGTGTGTGTGTGTGTGTGTTTGCATGTGTGTGTGTTTGCGTGTGTGTGTGTGTGTGTGTGTGTGTGTGTGTGTGTATGTGTGTGTATTCTCTCTTGATTTTGAATAAGTCATTTATGTCACATCATATTTGTAAATGGGGTAATATATGAATCTTAGTCACTAGATGACCACTAAAAGTCATAAATGAGTTAGTATCTGAGTGTTGTGGTTGGAGAGTTATGTGCCCAGATATTCACATCTAGTGTGGAAGAATGTGCAGAAGGTAGGACAGATGGAAAGTCACTGTCTACTTAAGTTGTTGGTAAAAACAGGATAACCATCCATTTAAATTTGGCCAGCTGCACATACCTTTCAAGTGTTTGTTTATTTTTTTATAAATGTCTTAATATTTCTGTTCTGTGTGAAATTCAAATGTATGACACATTTCATTTTCCAAAGTAATGGAAAACAAAGTTTAAAAATCACCATATTAGTTCTGTTAATAAAGCTCATGAAATGGAATTTCCAACCCAAGTATATGGACTTCTCAATAAACCCTGAGGATTTGGCATACAGTAAATACTTAATATATCTAAAAATAATACACTTCAGAATAAAGTAAAGCCAAATAGTAAAGAAGAGTTCACATGGTAATTATATTTGAAACCAAAATTAAAAGGAGTTTCCATACTTAAGTGGAATTTATATTTGAATTACTCAGTAAATATGCTAAAAAGATCGATATTATAGTGAAACAATTCTCCCAATTAATTAATGTCAGAATTTGTCTAGCTACACATTTATAAACAACTGGGGAGAGAGTCCTTGATGCAGATTTTCTTACGTGAGCACATTTAGATACTTATCATTATGTCTAGAAGTCAAAAGTCTACAAATCTGATCATTTATAAAATCCAAGAAATCATACTCATTAATGTATATCATATAAATACAATAAACTCAATGCAAGTTTTACTGCATAAAAATAATGCCTATTTTAAATTTGAAAGGCATTGTCTGTCTTTGAAAGGCATGTGTTGTTTCTTTGGTAATGGGACTCCTGAATCAAGAACATGGCATCAGGCAGAGCCACACTTAAAAATGAGGTGGTTTTGTTTGTTTGTTTGTTTTATTTGTTTATCTCACCTGAATCACTTTCAGAAAAATAAGGAACTGGATCACTCTTTGTAGCTTGAGTTTTCCTGCCTGGCCCACAGTCAGGATAAATCTCTTTCACCTGCCAGTCCCACAGCCGCTCAGACCCAACCAAAGAAGCACAGAGACTTCTATTGCTTATAAACTGTATGGCCCTGGCAGGCTTCTTGCTAACTGTCCTTATATCTTAAGTTATCCATTTCCATAAATCTATACCTTGCCACATGGCTTGTGGCTTACCGGCATCTTTACATGCTGCTTGTCCTGGCGGTTGCTGGCTGGCAGGCAGTCTCCTTCTGCCTTCCTGCTCTTTTAATTCTCTCTGTTAGTCCCGCCTATACTTCCTGCCTAGCCACTGGCCAATCAGTGCTTTATTAGCAACACATTTGCCATACAGAACATCCCACAGCAACTCTTGATTAACTGAGGATCTTGCTGTGGTAGATCTTCAAGAGAAGGCAGGAATTAGGCAACACAGTGGATTTTTCCTACAAATTAAAAGACTATTGTTATATTTATTTATTTATTTATTTATTTATTTATTTATTTATTTATTTTAGTTTTTCAAGACAAGGTTTCTCTCTGTAGCTTTGCGCCTTTCCTGGAACTCACTCTGTAATCCAGACTGGCCTCGAACTCGCAGAGATCCGCCTGCCTCTGCCTCCCAAGTGCTGGGATTAAAGGCATGCTCCACTACTGCCAGGCTGATATGTCTTATAAATGAAAGTAAAGAGAAGAATCCAAAATGACAAATAACTAGGTTTTCTTGCTATCAAAGGCTCTTGGGTTATGTTTTCATCTAAGGTCTTATTTGAAGAAAGATGTTTCAGATAGTTTTATGCATATATTGTGAAGAATAATATTGACTTTTTTTTTTGTTGAGTCAATTTACCAGGATTAACAATGTTTATCTCTTCTGGAATTCATACTTCTACCTACCAAGTTAGTGACCAATAGAACATCTTGTAAATTCTCCACATATTTTCTAGCAACAGGGCAACTAGTAACTGACACTTACTAAAATTATAGTATATTTATTTCTAAAACTGCTACACTACTGCTGTGGGTATCTCTTTGTATGCTGTGAACGTGTTGCTCTGATTGGTTGATAAATAAAATGCTGATTGGCCAGTAGCCCGGCAGGAAGTATAGGTGGGATAAGCAGACAAGGAGAATTCTGGGAAGAGGAAGGCTGAGGAGGAGATGTCAGTCTGTTGTCCAGGAAGCAGCATGTAATGGCACACAGGTAAAGCCATGGAACATGTGGCAACATATAGATTAACAGAAATGGGCTGAGTTTAATTGTAAGAGCTAGTCAGTTGTAGGCCTGAGCTAATGACAGAGCAGTTTTAATTAATATAAGCCTCTGTGTGTTTACTTACGTCTGAGCAGCTGTGGACCAGGCGGAACACAGGAAAAATTTCAGCTACCTGCTACTTATATTTTTATGTTAATTATGTAATATAATTCAACTGCAAAGTAAGAACTGATAGAGTATGATTTTTATAAAATTTAATGTAAGTAATTTAGACAGGCATGATAAGAAATAAGAAAAAGGTTCAACTGTGTGAAAGTGAGCCATAACAAATTAGTTACCTCTTTTCAAAATTTTTTTCAGATTCTTCATTCAAATTAGCAAAAATGAAAATAAAGTGTCATATCCTTTTGAAAAATATTTTGTTAAGAAATACATCAAACACTTATAACAGTAGTAAACTAGCATGGTAAACTGACACCAATATTAATCTATCAGGACTTTATAACTACAAATCACAAACTATTTCAATGCAATTCTACTCTTCAAAGTTTCTTCATGATCCTAGGTTATTTTCACTCAATCACCAGGTAGTTTCCTCAGCAAATTCTTCAAGAGGTGGCTCAAAGCATTATATACTTTTTAAGTGTTTAATATGCCTGCATCCTCCAAAACAACAACAACAAAAAAATACTAATATCATTGAATTTTGCCCAAAGGTGTTATTCATCTCATGTTTTCTTCACAATTTATTTGAATGAAGAATCTAACAGAGTTAAGACATACACACACATGTGAATTTGTTAACTTCTTCATTGAACCTTTTTGAACACACAAGCACACAGGCATACAAATGCATTTATTTTCAATTATTTGATGCAAGCTAGTTCTAACAGCTTCATTTATAGTCTTCATTTTATTATATTTATTTTTTCTTTTTTTATTAATTTTCTCTCATATATTACATCCCAACCACAGTTGCCCCTCCCTCCCCTCCTTTAGTCCCCACACCCCCCACTGCCTTCTCTTCCAGATCCACTCCTCCTCTGTTTCCTTTCAAAAAAGAGCAAGTCTCCCAGGTATAACAATAGAACATAGTATAACAATTTACAATTAGACTAGGCACATCCCCTCTTATCAAGGCTTCATGAGATAACCCAATAGGATGAAAAATGTGCTAAATGCAGGCAAAAGAGTCAGAGATGGCCCCACTGCCACTGTTAGGAGTCCTACAAGCACATCAAGCTACACAACCTTAACATATATGGAAGGGATCTAGCTTAGACCCACGCAGGTTCCATGGTTGTCATTCAGTCTCTGAGTCCCTATGATCCCTGATTCTGGGTTATGTTCTTGTGGTGTCCTTACCTCCTTGGGCTTCTAAAATCCTTCCTCCCTATCTTTTGGAGGATACCCTGAGTTCCGCCTAATGTTTGATTGTGGGTCTCTGCATCTGCTCCTATCAGTTGCTAGATGAATCCTCTCTGATGAAAATTATGCTAGGCTACAAATATAACAGAATATCATTAGGAATCATTTTGTTGACTTTTTCTTTTTTTCTGGTTGTGGCACTCCTCTGGTTCCTGGCCCTACAGGAAGTGTCAGACATGTGCTCTCTCTGTGTGGCCTGGGTCTCAACTTGGACCAGTAATTGGTTGTCCATTCCCACAAGCTGAGCCATCTTTACCCCGGTACATCTTGCCGGCAGGACAAGTTGTAGGTTGGAGGCTTTGTGGGTGGATTTATGTTCCAGTCCCTCTACTTGAATCCTTGCCTGGTTACAGAAGATTGCTAGTCAGACTCCATGTCTTTCTTTATTAGTAGACTTTGCTAGGGTCACCCTCATAGTTTCCAGGGAGTTTCTATTGCACTATTCTAACTCTTCCAGAAACGTGCCCCCAATTCCAGTCATCTCTCCCTCTGTTTCTTGCACCTTATCCCTCCTATTCTCCATCCCCAGTCCACCTTGGAAATCTACTTTATTTCTCCTTCCCTGGGAGATCCATGTGTCCCCTCTTGTTCTCTCTTTGTTACTTAGTCTCTAGGTCTACTAGGTCTGTGGATTGTAACATAGCGATCCTTTATTTTATAGCTAATATCCACTTATAAGTGAGTACATACAGGGTTTGTTTTTCTGAGTCTTGGATACCTCACTAAGGATAATAGTTTCTATTTGCATCCATTTGCCTGAAAATTTCTTGATATTATTGTTTTTAACAGCTGAGTAATTTTTCATTGTGCCAATATACAACATTTCTTTACCTGTTCTTCAGTTGAGGGATATCTAGGTTGTTTCCATATTCTGGATACTCTGAATAAATCTGCTATGGACATAGTTGAGCAAGAGTCCTTCTTGTTGCAGTATGTAGCTGAAAGTTTTTCTGTGTTCCTGCCTGGTGGCCCCAAGGTCCCACAGTCGTTCAGACCCAAGTAAACACACAGAGGCTTATATTAATTAAAACTGGTCTGCCATTAGCTCAGGGCTACCACTGACTAGCTCTTACATTTAAACTCGGTCCATTTCTACTATTCTATATGTTGCCACATGTTCAGTGGCTTTACCTGTGTGCCGTTTATGCTGGTCCCTGGATGGCAGGCTGGTGTCAGGCAGGCAGCAGTGTCCTTTGTGTATATTCCTAAGAGTGGTATAGCTGGGTCTTGAGTTAGATTCTCAATTTTCTAAGAAATTGCCATATTGATTTCCATAGTGGTTGTATAATGTTGCACTCCCACCAGCAATAGAGGAGTGTTCTCCTTGCTCTACATTCTCCCCAGCATGCGCTGTCACTTGTGCTTTTGATCTTAGCCATTCTCAAACTTTAAGGTGGAACCTCAAAGTCATTTTTATTTTCATTTCCTTGATGGCTAAGAATGTTGAACATTTCTTTATGGGTTTTTCAGCCATTTGAGAGTCCCCTGTTGAAAATTCTCTGTTTGGATCTGTACTCCATTTATTAATTGGATTATTTGGTTTGTTGGTGCCTAGTTTCTTGAGTTCTTTATATATTTTGGAAATCCAGCCCTCTGTTAGAAGAAGAGTTGGTGAAAATCTTTTCCTATTCTGCTTCTGCCATTTGGTCCAAATAATGGTGTCCTTTGCCTTACAGAAGCTTTTCAGTGTCATGAGTTCCCATTTATTAATTGTCCATCTTAGTGCCTGCACAACAGGTTTTCTATTCAGAACATTGTGTTCTCTGCCAATGTATTCAAAGCTATGTCTCAATTTCTCTTCTACTAGGTTCAGCGTTTCTGGTTTTGTGTGGAGGTTTTTGATCCACTTGGACTTGAGTTTTATGCCGGATGATAGATATGGATCTATTTGCATTATTCTACATGCTGATATCCAGTTAGACCAGCACCTTTTATTGAAGCTGCTTTCTTTTTTCCATTGTACTTTTCTGGCTACTTTATAAAAAAAATCTGTCCATAAGTGTGTGGATTTACTCAGGTATCCATAGGTGTGTGGATTTACATCTGGGTCTTTATTTCTATTTCATTGGTTAACTTGTTTGTCTTTATGTCAATACCATCTGGTTTTATTACTATAACTCTGTAGTACAACTTGAAATCAGGGATGATGATACCTTTAGAAGTTCTTTTATTTTATAGGATAATTTTAGATAGACTGGGGTTGTTTTTGTTTGTTTTTCCATATGAAGTTGAGTACTATTCTTGCAAGGTCTAAGAACTGTGTTGAAATTTTGGTGGGGATTGAGTTAAATCTGTAGATTGATTTTAGTAATAGCATCATTGTTAATATGTTATTCCTATCAATGCATGAGCATGGAAGATCTTTCCATCTTCTGATATCTTCTTCAATTTCTTTCTTGAAAGACTTGAAGTTATTGTGATACAGGTCTTTCATTTGCTTCATCAGAGTTATCCCAAGATATTTTATATTATTTGTGGCTATTGTGAAGGGTATTGTTCCCTGATTTCTTTTGCAGCCAGTTTGTTATTTGTGTAGATGAGGGCCTCTGATTTTGGCCTGCATTTTGTTAACAATGTCACTATGATATTATTTCTTCTGTTTCTTTGATTGTAGAAAGTTTTAGAATCCATTATAACATCTATAATCTCAATTAGATTCAGGGTCAGCATTTTCAGAATCCTTCACTGCTGTCATTTTCTACTTCTTTAACTAATGGCCGTTGTTATTCAATAGGTGTCTTCCTGATTGTGTATGCGTTAGCTGCTATTGATGACCTTCATTGAAATTAGCTATCCCAATAGAAGTTATAGCTGCAAACATTATAATTCCCTTATTCATGCTTCATTTAAAAATCATGATTTTCAATAGCAGATACATTTCCTTAACTATTTTGTTGCCCACATCCCTTCCCTGAAAACAAATACAGATATCTGGATATAGTGGCACATGCCTGTCCTCTTGGTCTTTGGTTTTCTGAAGCAAGAGGACCGTGAATTTATAGCCAGCATAGGTTGCACGTGGAGATCATGTAAATACATAAATAAATAAGTATTGAAATTTCTTGTAAGTTCCTTGTGTTTACAAGATGTGGAGTTTTTTCAATAACATGGTTTATTAACTTTACAAGATTTAAAGTTCTATTTTGATTAGTCAGTTCACCAGAACTGTTAGAAAGTTCCAGAATCCCTGATGTTAAAGAGAGAATTTACAGCATTGTGTGTTCTTTTTAACCTCTGGGGACAGTTCTCTAATTCTACAACAGAGTACATAACTCAGTAGTTGAAAAACAATCTCTCTTTTAAGTTTCCCTTTTCTCTGCCAATAAGTCTAGTAACTATATTTTACAAGGAGACTCTGATTTGGAGTAGTTTTTCCTTGTAGACATTTTTGTGTATTTATAACATTATTCATTATAAAAATATTAATGTTTGTCATTTTGATCCTTCTGATTGCATATATTGTGGGTACTATAAATAATTCCAATTTAATCCTTCTAAGTTTATTTTTTGTTCAAAAATTTGTTCATGTTTTTATTTTAATTTCTTAAATTATATACATCCTGCATATATTAAATGTTAGTCCATTCTTGTTTCTGTGCTATTTTGCTGAAGACATATTTCTTACAAACAATACAAAACTGAATTTTTTGCATTTTGATTCAATATAGGAATATTTAGCTTTATTTTTTATTAAGAGATTTTTATATTCATTTTACATACCCAACCACAGATTCCCCTGTCCTCCCTCCTCCTGCCCCCCAGCATTTCCCCCCCAACCCCCCCTTTCCTACCTCCTTCAAGGAAAGGTCTCCTATGGAGAGTCAGCAGAGCCTGGTACATCCAGTTGAGGCAGGTCCAAGCCTGTACCAAGGCAATGAAAAGTATCTCACCATAGGCACTAGGCTCCAAAAAGCCAGCTCATGCACTAGGAACAGGTCCTGATCCCACTGCCAGGGGACCTCTAAACAGTTCAAGCTAAACAACTCTCTCACTTATCCAGAGGGTCTAGTCCAGACCATGGGGGCTCCTCAGCTATTGGTCCACAGTTCATGTGTTTCTACTAGTTTGGCTAGTTGTCTCTGTAATTTTTCCAAACATGGTCTCAATATCTCTTGCTCATAGAATTCTTCCTCTCTCTCATTCATTGGACTCCTGGAGCTCTACCTGGGACCTGGCCATGGATTTCTGCATCTGCTTCCATCAGTCACTGGATGAGGGTTCTATAATTACAGTTAGGGTATTCAGCCATCTGATCACCAGAGTAGGCCAGCTCAGGTACCCTAGCTTTAAAAACAAATATCAGAGCATGAAGAAAACACTCACTCTTGGGTCAGCAAAATTGTGGCTGAAATCTTAATTCTGCCATGTACATATTTTCTGAATTAAAAAAAAAATTCCTCACAAACTACTTATACTTGAGTTATAAAGTGGATTATTCTCAGCCTTATACATGACTAATTTCAAGTAGTGAAGACAGGGAGGCTAGAGACACATTAAAGTCTTTGTAGAAAATGTCAATGCTCCTGGTGTTCCTCTATGCTTTCACAGCTTGTTCCTACAAATAAGCAACAATGTTCCCACTGCAGCTCAGAAAAAAATCTAATGAAGAATCCAGAAAGAGGACATGTACATACATGACACGTGGACTTCAGTAATTTATTTGCTTTTACATATTTGTCATTGGATGCTGTAAGTTGTCTTTAAATATATTAACACAATTGTCATAGTAAGATTATTTTAAATTTAGGTAATTCATTTCACAACGGAAAGGAGGAAGGTTGGAAAGTAACTTAGAATGGATTACTCACCTCTGTTTTAAACCTGGAATGGTAATAGAGTGAAGTTAAGCCACATCCAGTGACTGGGTCGTTAGAACTGAGCCACAGTGTTTGTAGACACAGAGAGAAGATCATGAGAAGAAGAAGGTCTAGCATTCAGTGCCTGGTGAACCACAAGTCAAGGGAAGCCAGGGGTGCAGCAGCATCCCCAAGGGTCACAGAGGAGGAATGGCACAGCCCACACTGATATTTTTGTCTACTCCAACCTACACATATGAGAGTTGTTTAAGCCCCGCTGTGAGATGACAATTTGTTAGAGCATACTCTAGAAATTAACCTAGTTACTAAATTGGGAAACACATTTTTGACTGAGAAATGACAATGATCTTTGATTTAACTCTATTTATCATCTCCATAGCTTTGCTTTTTCGTATTTGTCTCTGTAACTGTACAGCATTCCATTTTAGTAAGAATCTAATGGAGCAGTTTAGAAAGAACACAGAACATCAACATCTGATATCCCTCCTTATGTGGTTTCATCATTTTCTCCTCTAGATCCATGGGGATTACATTGAATGCCTTCACTAAGATTCTTGTTTGGTTACCCAGAACCTCTGCTTCTATGTTTTCTCTAAGTCTTTGCTAGTCCATTAGGAACAGCACCAAATATCTATACTGATCATTGGTCACAAATGGCCACATTTCTCTGATTTCCAATATGCTCCTAACCCCCTTACTGCATTTAACAAGGTTTTAATATTTGTTTCTGGTAATAAGAGTACAGTAGATTTTCAGTAGTAGATGATGATGGTGGTGGCGACAGTCCGATGAGAAATGTTTCTATGAGGCTCAGTGTGTGTCAGATGCTGTTAGGATGCTTTTTATGGCTTTGACAGATCTACAACTGCAGCCTTCTCATGTAGCTTAAGTTTTCCTGCCTGGCCCATGGTCAGGATAAATCTCTTTCACCTGCCAGTCCCATAGCCGCTCAGACCCAACCAAGTAAACACAGAGACTTATATTGCTTACAAACTGTATGGCCCTGGCAGGCTTCTTGCTAACTGTCCTTATATCTTAAATTAATCCATTTTTATAAATCTATACCTTGCTACATGGCTCGTGGCTTACTGGCATCTTTACACGCTGCTTGTCCTGGCGGCAGCTGGCAGGCTGTGACTCCTTCCGCCTTCCTGTTCTTTTAAATCTCTCTGTTAGTCCTGCCTATACTTCCTGCCTAGCCACTGGCCAATCAGTGTCTTATTAGCAACACATTTGCCATACAGAACATCCCACAGCATTCTCATATCCATGTCTGTGGGTTCCTTTTCAGATGGCAATATTGAACATTAAAGAAGCTGAGTAGCTACTTAAGGTTACATAGCTAAGCCAAATTATATTAAATTATGATATTATAGTCTAAGAAAGTAACAGTTGAAGCTATTACAACATTAAGAATAACTTGATACTAATGATAATATTCTTACATTTTATTTTTTGTAAACAGGAGAAAATAGTCTATTGTCTATTGAGCTAAGTGAAAAAGGCTTAAAAGCTTTATTTTAGACTGAATACTCTAAATATTTCTTCTAACATTCATCTGACAACCAAATTGATTGTTTTTTTCTTATTAAATGTTGAAATATATATTTGGACAAAACATTCTTCAGGGGGAACTATTAAAAGACTTTTGGGCTTATAACCAAATTAAAAAAAAAAACAAAACAGAAGACTTTTTTTTTTCTTGTTACATTTTGTGTTCAGCAGATATACTGAGGGGAAATAGTAATGGCTTTATGATAACATGCATTTCCTGCTCTTGTAGTGGGAGATATGGATTCTCAATACAAAAGTTGGGGAGCATATAACTGCCTGTAACTCTAGCTTCAGGAAATCTGATGCTCTATTCTGGTCTCTACAGGCACCCACACTCATATGGCAGACTCACATCCACATGTGAATAAAAAATTTTTAGAAATTAAAAATCATGAGCAAAAAACTTCTCTGTGTTGGCTGTTCTTTTACAAAATGTTAACATTATAGTAGATCAATGAAAAAAAGTTATTTAACCTTAATCTTGAATGTGAAGCCAGTTTCCTAGTGATACTCAAATGTGCACATACAATACAATGTGAAAATTGATGATTGGTATTCTCTAATTGAGAAATGCTGCTATAAGTACATATGCTTATGCTAAAATTGGATTGTTACACTATCATCAAATAGATTTCATTCTTCACTTGGGCTTCCTTAAGGCTTCAACTCCCAATGCATTTGTTTTAGTTGTAATTTTAGTGTTTCTCAGACAGGAAAAAATTGAGGAAATTTTTTTCTGGAGTCCCATCATTCCAGCAATAATGATAAGAATGTGAAGTCTTAAAAGAATGATGATGATAGTGAATTTGATATTCAGAGCTCTGACATTGAATCTCTGGCTCAGGGAAGGCAGTAGGGATGGAAAGATATAGAGAGACTTAGAATCCACTTCTGCTCTGCACCTTGTTCCTGCATTGTTCCGACCAGAGTGGGGCAGATAGAGATAGCTGGTATCATGTGACACTGAAGCTGAGTCAAAGGTGGTGGCAGGGAAGGGTATTAGAATGAATATTTCTCAGATAACAGTCCCACTTGAGGACAACTTAGTATTCTCTGCAACATCAGTTCTAATAATCAATTCCTTTAATGGATAGGAAAGTGCTCTTTCTAAAAAATGGCTTTAAAACCACAAGAGTTTTCAGTTCCTTCTATTCCTCCTGGAAGGTGAAAAGAGTAGGTGCATCAGATAAACAAATATAATTGCTACTAAGAATCTCAAACCATGAAGTCATGAAAGTGTTAAATTCTGGGCTCACATAAAAAGAAAATGTGTTTTCATCAACTGCAAATTAGCTAACCAACACTTCAACAGAACAAGGGATGGGGGACCCCTGACTGCACTCCCAGAAAGTTAGCAGCCTGCTTAGTGTTTGGCAATGTCATGTCCCTAACAATGATGGTTTTAGGAAAGTTTATCTGGAAATTTTCTCAAAAAAAGTCTCTTTGATTCATGTGTGTTCAAAGAGTCATTCCTAATGTCTAAGCAAGAATTAAAATCTTCTAATAAATAACTTACCTTTATATTTTATTGTTTGATGGCCATAGAAATGTTCAGGGTTTGAGAGAAGAATATCAGGATGCAGATATTAGGAAGCCAAGAAGAGAAAAGGAAGAGGGTCTGTAAGCTAGGTAGAGGAGGTGGGAAGTCAATACAGAAGGAGTAAGAGGCACAAATGACCAATATTGCTTGATAAAGCCTCAAGGAATATTATTATTTTGTATTTACTTAAAATCATATAGAATACATATGTATATATGTAAAATCATATAGTATACATACCTGTATACCACACATAACACACACACACACATACAAACTCATATGGTTGGAAGTCATACCACTATCATTGATAATGATCCCCATAAGAAGCATAAAAGCCTCCCTGTCCCTGGAAACACAACACACTTAGAACAGAGAACTCATGCTATTGGGCTAGATTTAATGTGATAAGTCTCCTTTCTGTGATCTCCTATCTTCCATGTTCCAGAAAATACAATGCAAGCTGCCAAGTGAGAAAAACAATTAATCCTCTTATCTGGCTATGATATCTATGTACCACAACAATAACCAGCATAGCAACATGTGTATGTGTGTGTGTGTGTGTGTGTGTGTGTGTGTGTGTGTGTGTCTGCACACGTGTGTGCACCCATGCTTGGGTTAAGTAAATCTCACGTGGTGGTAGACAACATTTAACTTAAGTTTCACTCAACAGGAAGGAAAACATGCCTGATGATTCAAAACTAGACAATGTCCCAGGGATGACATAGTCATGGATCATAGAAGAGTGTCGCGACCACCTCGACCAGCAAGGAAGACACAACACCAAGCTCTTCTTCAAGCTGTTTATTCAGGCCTTTTTTAATCTTCTTCTTCTCCCCCCAAAGGGAGCCCATCCCAGCCTTTATAGGTCTCATTCCACCGACCACCACACGCCACGTGGGATCCCAGGATAGGTACATGTGTGCCATAGCAAGCCGTAATTGAAACCCAAGCCAAATACGGAGTTGCTTTTCTCCAAATGTCCCACCAGCGGGAAGGCAGGGACAGGATGTCAGCACCATCTTTAAGGCGCGGCAGCGTGGTGAAACAGCTCTCCACAGTTCCCCCTTTTTTGTTTATAAGCAACAGGCAAGAGTAGAGGTTTGATCTCTGAAGAACAAGAACTTGTACTAATGCTATCCAAGTATCATCCACTCAGAGAACACTAGACCTGTTCAGCATCCTTTTTTCAGAGGCAGGTGATAGATGCAGACCTGCATGCAATCAAACATGCTCTTCTTGAAGTCAGAGCTAATCAGACCTCAAGTGCAGTGCTATGCCTCGCAGCCTGTGCTCAGGGCTGCAGGTTCACCAGTCACGCCTGGGGGGACTGTCCCGCCTCAATGGCAGTAAATGCTTGGATAATCATGGCCGCTTGACGGCGCTGTGCAAACCTCATCCTATGGATACACCACAAGCAGGCAAGAGAGGCAAGTATCATAAGAACCTTATTGCAGCAGATCACCTGAAGGAGTGGTGATCCCGCCCACTCCTTCAGGTGATCTGCTGCAAGCTGAATCCAGGAAGCCAAACCCTCCGCCATTCTGAGATCCACTCGTGTGGAGTTGATGGTCACCACTGCCACTCTCAGTTTTTCCAGAGTCTCCTCAAATTTTCCTGACCAGTTTCCTGTAAGATAACTGGACAATTGTTTAGACAAGTTTGCTGCTCGGGAACCATTCTGAAACTGCACACTAGTGACACATAGACCAGGCATTCTCCACTCACAGCCCAATTGGGCCAACTGCCAAAGGAGATCAACTTGTTCCTGTACCAAGTCGATGCACTGGTTAAGCACCATGAGGCCGCCTTTCAACTGTGCATTCAAAGAGGTCTGAGCATCCAGGACTTGGGCCACTGCAGCAGACAAATTATTTAAGGTGGCGGCTGTTTGTACAGTGGTGGACATAGCTATACCAGCAACAGTGGCGGAGACTGCGGCAATGGAAATAGCAGCTACAACCGCCGCAGTTATGCCAAAATCCCTCTTTGGCCTAAACAGTGTCATTGTACTGGGCACCTCTACTGGCACTGGAATCCATCGAGGCACTCGAGCAACAAGAGCTCTGGTAAACAGCCCGCTGTCCCAGCACTGGGACATCCAACAGGTATGGTTTGTACAATTTAAAAAACTAGAATTAGACAAAATAAGCAAAAATGGAGGATGCACACACACAGGACTAGCCTTAATGATGGTGGTATTTACTATGGTTTGATTAACATGAATGCAAGCACGTGAAACATTGAAGGGATCAGAGGCGTCCTCTCCGAAACCCACTTGAGAATGTTGAGAAAAGCAAGTGAAATTATGCACTCCATATCCCCCCCCCCCAATCATGACAATAGGAGCTATATCGGTGCAACTACCATTGACGCCACACAGAATCCATTTATTAAACGGATTCATGCGAGGGTCCTGTAAAAACAGCCCTTTCTTCATATCATTTTCTTCATAGGGGCCACTCATATCAGGTGAATAGGTAAATTTCTGAGCTTTATCAGCCCATCTGACAACAATGGATTGGCATTCCGTCCAGGGCCAGGGGTGGCCTTCATAGGCTCCCCAGCAAGTAGGACCCCATTTAGCCTGTTTTGGAACTTTCTGAGTATCATTAAACAATGTGATATTATTAATGAGCACTGTACCATTAAACCAAATGACATTAGTAGTATATCCCTGTGTTATAGTAGTAACATTGCCAGATGTAGTCTGATTTTGACCTTTCATATATTGTATGGTGCCTTCTAACCATCCATAATGTCCTTCAGTCAGGGGAATACAATCTCCTGACCCATGTGACTGAAAACATAAAGACCCTTTCTCGGGGAAAACATGGCTTTCTCCTAGAGTCACTCGCTCCATATCCAGATTTAAATAAGGAAGATTAATTGCACTATTAGAGATGAATATCCTAGGGAAAACCTGTGCATCATGTATTGGCATCGGCTTCGGGAACACAGACAGGATCCCCCATCTCTGTTCCATCTTCCCTGGCTGCAGACTCAGCAGGAACATCAGGCATGTTTGTAGAAACATCTTTCTGAGGCTGTGTCGATTGTGCTCTTCTCACCATTCTTTCCGGTACCCAGATTGGATCTTGTTGATCCTGCGGGAACACACAAACAGAACCTCGTGCCCATGCAAGCACGGGATCAGGGCCATGCCATTTGCCTGTCAGAGTGTCCTTCCACATAACCAGACCTTTTGAGGGACTGGGATTATTATGTCTGTCCGCAGGAGATTCTCCTGATACATCCAAATTCAAAAAATTCAGGGTCAATAAGGCGAGTGAAAGTCGCTCTTTAGGTGGTCAATTATGACCTATTCCCCCTTTTTGTTTACTTAACATTTCTTTAAGGGATCTATGTGCTCTTTCCACAATACCTTGAGCTTGTGGGTTGTAGGGAAGGCCATGTAAGAGTTGCACATTCAATTGTTGGCAGAAAGAGGTAAATCTGGAACCTGTATAAGCAGGCCCATTATCAGTCTTTACGGTGAGGGGCTTCCCCCAGGCTGCCCAGGCTTCCAAGCAGTGAGATAGGACATGCACAGCCTTTTCCCCAGCCATAAGAGTGGCATGAACGATACCTGAGCACGTATCTACAGACACATGCACATACTTAGGGCAGAATTCCAAATTCTGGAATGTGGGTGACATCCATTTGCCATGCTTTTTAGGGGAGTAAACCCTGAGGGTTAACCCCAAAACTAGGAGGATGATGGAAAACAACACATTGTGGGCAATCAAGCACAATTTTCCATGCGTTGGCACGAGAAATGGCAAATTAGCTTGTAGAGTTTGTGAGTTAACATGGAACTCTCTGTGGAAATCAAAAGCTCTCTGGACGGCAGAAACCAAAAACATCCATTCCTGTCTGGTATGAGAATCTACTATATAATTGACATGTGACAGGGGGCCTGGTAGCCCTGTATGAGCTCTAATATGTTGAACAAAAAAGGGATTTTTACGTTGCCAAATCAATTGTTGTAATTGTGAAAACAATGTTCCAACAGGGCTGGACGGGTGTATTTGGCCTGCACACTCCAGAACCTTTAGGGCATTAACAACATAGCAAGAATCAGAAACTAAATTAAAAGAAAAAGGACAAACTTCAAAAACCTTTAACATGATTTGCAACTCTACACGTTGGGGTGTCCCAACGTGGGTTGAAACTGATACTTAACGGGTTCCCAGGAATCTATTATATAAGCTCCAACCCCTGTTTTAGAGCCATCAGTGAAGACAACATGGGCTCCAAAGATGGGCTGAGGAGTAGTCATCCTAGGGAAAACTACAGGATGTTCCTTAAAAAACGTCACTAAAGGATGTTTGGGATAATGACAATCAATAAGTCCCTGAAAAGAGCAACGTAACATGGCCCACTCATCTATTAAAGCACATAGGGTTCTCACCTGTTTAGCATCATAAGGAACTACGAGGGTATTGGGAGGAAACCCAAAATGTTGTATGCATAATTGAATACCCTGCTGTGCCAATAATGCCACAGCAGAGGGATAGTATTGCAGGGTCTGAGCAGGAGATATTTTAGGATGTACCCACAACAACGGTCCCTTCTGCCACAGTAGTCCAGTAGGCTGGGAGAAGGTGGGCAATTTGCATAAGAAAACATTAGCAGGGTCCTGTACCCTTTGCAAAAAGGCTTTTTGGAGTCCCTCTTCTACCCGAGAGAGTGCTTCCCTTGCCTCCAAGGTCAGCTCACAAGGAGAGTCAAGGGCTGAGTCCCCAACAAGAATGTCATATAAGGGTTTTAATTCATGATTTGTCAAATATAAACTATTTCGAATCCAATTGATATCTCCTAATAATTTCTGAAAATCATTTAAAGTGTGTAAATGGTCCTTCCTTAATTCTACCTTTTGAGGGACCACAACATGGGGGGTAAGTTTGGAGCCCAAAAACTGAACAAACGGTATCCTGTTGAACCTTTTCAGGAGCTATATCTAGGCCCTTTGCTTTTAGGCAATCAGTAAGCTCGGCATAGGCCTGCTGTAAGACAGCATGATGCCTAGCTGCAAGCAAAATATCATCCATATAATGGACACACCTTACTGCCGGATATTTCTTTCTAATGGGCTCCAAAATGGCTGCAACATAAAGTTGGCACATAGTGGGGCTGTTGGCCATGCCCTGGGGTAAAACAACCCACTGATATCTTTTATCAGTGATTTTTATCTATGATTAATAGAGGGCAATGTGAAAGCAAACTTTACACTATCTCTAAGGGATAAGGGGATAGAAAAGAAACAATCTTTGATATCAATAATAATAATTGGCCAACCATCTGGTAATGAGGAGAGAAGCGGCAGCCCACACTGCATGGGCCCCATAAATTGCATCTGGTCATTAATTGCCCTCAGATCATGTAAGAGTCTCCATTTACTAGACTTTTTTTCTGATCACAAATATCGGAGTATTCCATGGAGACACAGAGGGTATAATATGACCTTGCTGTAGTTGATCTTTCACTAATTCCTGCGCCGCACACAATTTTTCAGAGGAAAGTGGCCACTGAGGAACCCACACT
>CABHPP010145447.1:0-40252 GCA_902168425.1 Peromyscus attwateri
GGGCTAAGCAAGGGAGTAGAGGAATCACAGCCACCGGGCCACTGGCTGATTTAAAAATAAAAAAGTGTCATTGTTATAAAATCCAGAAAGTGACAGCTTCTGGGTCTTGTGAGTGAATGACACTGAGACACTGTACCTAACTAGAGTGGAAGGTAGGTCCGGCTCTGAAAGTGTAGCAGCAGGCTTAGGCCACCTGAATGAAAACTTGATTCTACTCTCAGAGCCGTGTCTGCTGGAGAGGAAGCAGAGGGGTTGATCAGGAAGCTCTCTGAGGTATAAATCCCTTCAAACCTTCCATTACCCTCCTTTGTTTATGCAGACTCGCCTCCCGGGGGAAGGGAGCCTGGCGCCATCTTGTGTTCACCACCAGGAACTGTTGGCTGGTGCCTGCCTGCCGGCCCGCAGACAGGTGCTTTGGCCTCTAGAGATGCTGGGGACACAGTCAGTGGGCAAGTGTGGCACCACTGTGCTAGCCTGCCTGTTTGTCACCAGAGCAATCTTCCAGTAAGAAGAGGGAAAAAAAACCAAATTCATAATTAGAAGGACAGAGCTGTGCAGGTGGTAGGGCCGGGAAAGAGTTTGGATAGTATTTAATTGGGGTGCCTCCACATCACCCTTGCAGGCATGACTTCAGGAGCTTAAGGTCCAGTATGTGTTCCCATATGGCTCCCCTCGGGCACATGGAGGGTCTAAGCGTGGTGAGAGTGCTCTGAGGAGCAAAGGGCTTGATTACGAACATGAAGTGGCGTGAGAATCAGGACTAACGTCCGCATCTTTTAACCCTCCCAACTGCATCTTTTCCTTCTACCGCCACCTCCTCCCCCAGATGCTTTCCCTCTGTTTTTTGTTTTTCCCTTGGAACCCCCTGGCAGCCCTCCCCACCCTCATATCACCCACAGGTACACGTGACAGATGTTTGTTTGTCCCACTCCTGGGGCCCCAGGGAATCTGCCTGGTTCTCCTTGTTGGCTTTTTCCAGGCTTAGTCTCTCTATTCTCATTCTAAGACAGGAAGCTGTGGCCTCTTCTCCTGCAGGTGACAGAAATACTACCTCAGGGCTATTGCATCAAACTGGAAATGCCACACTTTAAGGCAAGCCTGTCACACACATTGATCAGGTCCCAGCTTCACCCATGAGCCCCAGCTCCAGCAGGAGAAAGCAAGGTGAATGTCTATGTATCTAGATTTGAGAAGCAGGCTCGCACTTCAAAAATACATTCTCACAGTCAGTAGAAAAGAAACACAGCCCAGTTCCTCCTGGGAGTGATTTTACTGGCTGGGTGAAAACTGTACATGGATGTGACAATGCTCCCCAAGACCCTAAAAGAAGTTTCCCCTGGAGGGGCTTTCAGCAGAATCTAGGGTCATTCTTGGGAGGCTGAAAGGCAGGACAGGGTCCCAGGACAGAGGTGGCCATGGGTGGGGCATACATTGTAGAACGAGGCAAGAGATCAAACCAGATAGTTGAGGACACCAGTACATAAGAGAGATTATGGCTAGGCAAATGGAAAGGAAGTGAGAAAGGATGGACTACAAAGGGCCGTACACATCACGTCAGTAGAGACAGGCTTTATCCTGGAGTGCGAGGGAACGTGGAAGGACTTAAACAGAGAAATGGAAGAATGCATCTGTTTCAGGAGCAGAACTGGGAAGAGTTCCCATAAGTTTACTGAACCCTCCAGGACTGAACCTTCCAGCACCACCTGGAAGGCCCTCATTTCTCCTTCCAGACCCATGGAGAACATGCTTCTACCACTGGGTGGACTGACTATGGTAGCCCTAAATGACCCTTCTCTCTGGGGACACCACCGCTACTACCTGTGGCTCAGGGGTCATACGTGGCTAGAATAACCATGTTCCTTATATCCATGTGGAGTTTCACACCTGACAAGACAGCTGGGCCATTTTGATGTGGTGTTTATTTGTTGTGTAGTGCTGGGGGTATGAGCTGAGTTTTTTTGCATTGTACTCTCCCTGAGTTCATCACAGCTATCATATGAGATCCTCAAACATACTGAGTAATGTAACATTTACAATAATCCAGACTACTGTGAATTATTATCCTTATTTTACAAATTAAGAAACTGAGACTCAAAAGAAATGAATATTTAGTCAGGCGGTGGTGGTGGTGGTGGTGATGGTGGTGGTGGTGGTGGTGGTGGTGGTGGTGGTGGTGCACGCCTTTAAACCCAGCACTCAAGAGGCAGAGGCAGGAGGATCTCTGTGAGTTCAAGGCCAGCCTGGTCTACAGAGTGATTTCCAGCCATGACTATTACACAGAGAAACCCTGCCTCAAAAAATCAAAAAAATCAAAAGAAAAATGAGTAGTTATATAGTAGGTAGTATAACTTGGATGCAACTGATTTTGTGTGTGTGTGTGTGTGTGTGTGTATGTGTGTGTGTGTGTACTGACACAGTATCTGCAATCATTCTGACTCTATTATTCCCCTCATCCTTATGTCCAGAAAAGCTGACTGGTCAAGTGGTA
The DNA here is from genome assembly GCA_902168425.1 of Peromyscus attwateri. NCBI lineage: Eukaryota > Metazoa > Chordata > Mammalia > Rodentia > Cricetidae > Peromyscus > Peromyscus attwateri. The sequence continues at coordinate 2,489 of CABHPP010145447.1, forward strand.
AATCTGATAGGGAGTCAGGCAATGTGGATTCCTTTGATATCCTCATAAGTTCCTTTAGACTTGTTATTTATTTGAGCTATATTTAAAAATAGGCTTCATATATCTATGAGTTCAGTGACAACTCTTGGTCTGTGAGACACATGTATTCTGAACCTCATTCTCCTTGTAGCGGGAGAAGACTTCACCTCTGTGGTCTCAGAAATCATGATGTACATCCTCCTGGTCTTCCTCACCTTGTGGCTGTTCATTGAGATGATCTACTGCTACAGAAAGGTCTCCAAGGCTGAAGAGGCAGCCCAGGAAAATGCGTAAGTCCAAATATGCATAAGTAACGACAGCTCACACATTCAGAATGTGTGCTCTCAGTGGTGAGGGATTAGGCATCTCATATACCTTGTGTACATTCCTCTTCTTAACAATCTAATAAGAACTCTCCCAGAGCTGGGCGGCAGTGCTGCATGCCTTCAATCCCAGCACTCCGGAGGCAGAGGCAGATGGATCTCTGTGAGTTCAAGGCCAGTCTGGTCTACAAAGAGTTTCAGGACAGCCAGGGCTGTTACACAGAGAAACCCTGTCTCAATCCCCCTTTAAAAAAATTCTATAATGGATACATTATTATACATATTCAACGGATAAAAATAATAAGCTTAGAAGGGGTTCTGTTAAGGCCATTGTAAGTCATAGACTGTCTTAGTTACTATTGCTGTGGGGAAAGAAAATAACAAAAAGCAACTGGGGGCAGGGAGGGTTCACTTCATTTATGCATCCACATCACTGTCCATCCTCAGAGAAAGTCAGGCCAGGAACCTAGAAGCAGGAACCAAAGCAGAGGCCATGGAGGAAATTTTCACTAGTTTCTCTTCATGGCTTACTCGGAACCACCTACCCAGGGGTGGCACCACCCACAGTGAGATGGGCCTTCCCACATCAATCATCAATCAAGAAAATGCCCCATAGGCTTGTCCACAAACCAGTTTGGTGGGGGCATTTTTTTTTTTTCTATTGAGGTTACTTTTCCTAGCGTGTGTTGAGTTGACAAAGCATTAGCCATCACAGAGACAAATCAAGATTTGAATTCAGGCCAGCTGTCTCTTGCCCTGCATATTAAACCACTATGGAAAGACAAGCAGCTGCCTCAGAAGGTTCTATATTATCATAACCAGTTCGTAAATGTTGAGTTGAGGCTGCCTCACAGAAGGCAAGCACACTGCTGAGGAGAATGGAGAAGCGGGGAAGTGAACCCAGGCCTTCTAGTTTTAATATCTGTGCTCTTTCTGTCATATTCAGCTGTTCTCTCTCTGCATTCTGGAGCACATCAACCCACCTGGGCACTGCCTTTAGCTAAGGAGCGCCACAAAGCATGCCCTTCCCTTTAAGACTTGGTAGCAGTTGAATACCTCAAGCAGGGGAGCTAATCCCCGGGTGTCCTGCCTCTACTTTCCTCACTTTCACGGGAGACTGTCAAACAAGAGTGAGCACACGTGAGAAGTGTTGCAGCCGGTAAAGACAAAGGGGCTCAGGAACCCTGTTGGCCTGTTGTTTGGGAAAAGAAAATGGAGGTGTGTGAAAAAAGTCCACAGGCGTCCGGTGACACTGCCGAGGCAGTACCTAAATGCCGAGACCATTATTGCCTAGATGCTTTTGATAAAATTTAAATGAACTCATTTTGTGATACCCATGATCTCAGAGAAATCAAAATTACAACCAATTATGTGTAAAGACAATACTCGTGGTTGAATAGGGGACACTGAGGCTTGGACATGTGAGCCAACTTTGGCTCACACAAGAAACAGAGTAGGAACTAAGACTCTCTAGTACAGCCAGAATCCCACGAGGGTTACAAAGGGTAGACCAGATGGCAGCCAGCTTTGAGAAAATCCAAGGTTATCTATGCTGGTCTGACTCCAAGAAGAACCATAAAAGATTCTTGGAAATAAGTAATGACAAGCTTGCTGTCACAGTATTTGGGATTTAAATAGATACTATCCACATGATCAAGGAAACTTAAGATGAGAAATTTGATTCAAAGCTACAGAAATAAGAGGAAAAAAAAAAACATTGCAAAGGGGCCCACTCTCAGCCAAGGCCTCAGAAGATGCCCCAGGCTAACTGAGGCTAGATCTCCTCCATCATCTCATTCCAAAATAAAGCTCACTGCAGAAAGAAATTGAGCTGAACAAGAGATGTTACAGACAGCACGATTAAGTCCCAAGAGACTCAGACACAAAAAATATGCAAGTAAAGCATAGAAGATAAGCTTGTTTAAAATAGTTAGAGCAGGGTGAGGCTCAGGAGGAAAGCGTATGCCTCGCCTGTGAGAGGCCCTGGGTTCAATTCCCAGCACCACACAAAAATGAACAAAATATAATACAGCAAGAAAAAAATTAGAAAAAAAAAACCCACAAAGCCAAAGAGCAAACAATTTGCTAAGAAAGATTAATCAGAGTTAATTAATTAGAAAACAAAACAAAATATTTTTTTCTGAGGAAAAAAAAAGACAATAAACTACTCAGTGAATTAGTTCAACAGAAGATTATGTACCGGTGACCAGAAGGTAAATTTGAAAAAGTTACATAGAAAATTGCACAGATATGGAAAAGGTGAAGTATAACAAAGAAACAGGAAGGGGAAATGAGATGATGTGTTATAGAAGACAGCAAATGCAGGAGAATTACATGTGCTCAGAGATAGAGAGGCCAGAAAGGAACACATTCCCTAACCAGAGGGTAATGCTCATGGTCCTCTACATAGGATGTCTCAATCTAAGAGTATTTTAGATTATAATGATGTGAAAGCAATATATGTTCAGCAGATATCACTTTAGGGGTTGGATTCTGATATCTTCCCAGACTAGCAATACATTTGCTCGCTCCTGATACCGAGCCGTCACTGTGAACCTCAGCCTCCAGTCAGCAGGAGGCACACACGTGTTTGCCAAGTAAACTATGATCGTAGGTAAGGTCGGTGTGTTAAATGCATTGCCATCAATTATCAGGACATGACCCTCTAAGTTAAGGAGTGTCTTATGTCCTGAGTAGGATGAATACATATATCTATACCTAAACACACATTTCCTTTAAACAGATCAATGGCAGCTACCTGGGTACACTACATCAGCATCATCTGAGATGAAACTTTGGAAGAAATACTTCTGCTATCTCTTCCTGTTCCTATTTAATATTATATTTTAAACCTTGGGTAAAATACTAAGAAATGCACTTCATTTTGTGTCCTGTTGCTTTGATAAAATACTCTGACAGAAGCAACTTATGAGTACAGGGGTTTATTTGGCTCACAGTTCAGGTTACAGTCCAGGCAAGTCACAGTAATGGGGGCTTGAGAGGACTGGTCACATTTCATCCACAGTCAAGGACAGACAGCAGTGCATGTATGCATGATAATGCTCAGCTCGGTTCCTTTTATACCACCCAGGATCCCTGCCTAAGGGATGGTACCACTCACAGTTAAGATGGGATGTCCTGTATCGGTTAATGTAATCAAAACAATCCTTCACATTTTTAGAGGCTAACCTTAATCTACACAATCTCTCACATGTGCCCAGAGACTTGCCTCCTAGGCATTGAACTGACAATTGATACTAATCATCACAAATATAAAGAAAAGCAGGATAAGATTTACAAAGAAGGAAAGTATATTATCATTACTTACACCCAAAATATCATTATCTACATAAAATTTCCTTAAGCAACCTAGTTAAGAATATTCTATAAGGTCGCTGATACAAATCCAACTTCAGTCATGTATCATATGTTCCATTCAATCACAGACCACATGTACCATAGTGACTTTATAAAATCACATCACCAAATGACAGCTTAGTTTGTGCACTTATACTTTATGATGTTCACACAAGGACAAGATCATCTCATAAGACAGCTCTCAAAAGGTATCTCTGAGGGAGAGCAAAGCAAGAATCTCCAAAACATTGAATATGTCCCAGCAACAAATGTAGAAGCACATTTAAATCCTTAAGTTAGAAAAAAAAAAAAAAAAAAAACAATGAACTGCAGTAAGGGCTGAGAAGATGGCTCGGCAGTTAAAAGCATTTGCTGCTCTTGCAGAGGACCCGGGTTCAATTTCTGGCACCTACAATGACTCACAACTGTCTGTCATCCCAGTTCCAGGGGATTCAGTGCCCTCTTCTGACCTCCACGGGCACCAAGAACACACATGGTACATATACATACATGTAAGCAAAACACTCATTACACATTAAAAAAAAATCTTTAAAAAAATTTTAATTGCAATACATAACAAATGTTCACTAGTACCTAGGAATAAAGACAACGAAAGATGTGAAAGACCTCTAAGGAGAAAATTACAGAACCTTGCTGGAAAACATGAGAAAAAGCAAATGGATAGAGGATGAAACCTCACTCTTCAATGCAGTTCTTGCCCAAAATAATCTTCAAAGTCAACAAAATTCCAATAAAAACCTCTATTGGATTTCTCAGGGAATCTGATAAATTCACCTTAAAGGTCACACAGGAGGGAAAAGGGCCAACAAAACTTTAATCCGAAGCACAGCTTGATTATTTTAGGTTTTGCAAAGCTACATGGGACTTCTGTTATAGTACCCCTCTGGGTTTTTCTGTGTACAGTGCTTTAAACAGCTAACTATACTTGTGGGTCAGAAGTTTGCCCACCACTGACCTGAGTCAGTTCAAAGAAGAAAACAGTACTCTGGAAGATGTTGGTGGTAGGATTTGTCTTATGAGCTATAAAGATTGTTCATAAGGATATCAGAGAATAGCTTCTCTGCTTATTGACTAAAGTTGAGTGTGAGACTAGCAGAGACAAGTTTAGAATACTAAAGTTAGATTACCCTTCTCTCCACAAGCCAAAATAAATTGGGGGTAAATTTTAAAAGTGCAACATAAAACTTGAAAATTGCACTAACAGAGTAGAAAACAAATACTATGTGTAAACAGAGAAAATTCTCTCTTATTGTAGTTGAATAAGAATTTATATTTGTAGCATCAAGTTTTTCAAGAACATTCTTCAATAACTACCAAAAGTACAAATCAAAGATGGGGAAAAAAGGTAATTTTCACTATTACATGTGACACATCGACTGTTCATGATAAGAAGTTATAGGAAAACTCATTAACAACAGATTGGGACAAATTTTCCAAACATGAAACAATAAAAAATAATTAAATATTTCAGGAGAAAAATGAGATTATAGAAGTAGAAAACAAGACAGCTTGCAAACATAGGGAGATACTCAGCTTCACCAGTATAAAGCAACTATGAAATACAAATTCATAACCATTCAGTTTAGTTAAAATTTCAGTCTATATCCTGAAGATGATAAGAATCAGACACTATAAACAGCTGCAGGACCTGCAGAGACAGAGAAACACCTGTCTACAAATTAAGCCAATTATTTGGGAAGCAGCTGCTGGGTTATTGGGGACAGGCAAGCAGGCGAGAAACTGCTGGTAGAGGTGTTCATATGCAAATATGGGAGGGGTTATTGCTATATCTGCTTAGTGGCTAATTGGAGATTTGTCTTGGGAAGCCCAGCCACAAGGAAATACAGAGCTATTCTGTACACAGCCTTGTCCCTGGGTCACATGCCTTCCTGTTTCCTACACATTCACTAGTGACTTACTGAAGCACTGCCTCTTTTCCCATCCCACACCCTTGCAGGTCTGACTACCTTGCTATCCCTTCAGAGAACAAGGAGAACTCTGTGGTCCCCGTGGAGGAATAACGTGGTGTGACTTGAGGTGATGTACAGGCTTTGGGGAGGGTAAGGTGGGTGTGGATGGCATGCCATACAAATGTTTGGCGTCCACAATTGAAGTGACATTCAATTTGGTCTTTTCTACTCTGCATAGCAGTCCCACCCTCTGGGTACTTAAGTCACAATGCCCTCCATTATGTCAAACCCTTCAGAAGCTGAACTGACTTTGGCCTGAATGTGGTGCAACCCAATCCCCTTGCTCATGATAACAAAGGCATAATAATTCTCTCATTCCCTCTCATTGGTCCAAATGTATTTGGGAAGGGCTGGGCTGGACTTTCTCAGTAAGTTCTTCTGTTGTTGGTAGGTGATCTGAGCACTGAGGGACTGGATATTCCCAGTTCAGTGATGTCAGCAGCATCAGCAAGGTGCCCCAGGAGTCCCAATGCATCTGTCTTTCTATTCATCAACCACCCACCCAACTGTGAGATTTTACCTGACTTCCAAGCTCTATTGGAACTCACACATCTTGCCTGAACTGAAGAGCCAACATCTCCGACATGGACTAAACCTCACTCTGTCCTTGCTCTCAAGCAAGCAGCTCCCAACTCCACTAAAGTTGTCCCCTATGCTCCAAACGACTTTAGATAAGTACTGGAGAGTAGTGTTCCCTCTGCCCAAACTGTCTGCGATGGGTCGTTCTCCACTGCTACAGAAAGAAGGATGTGTACCAGAAGGAAGCACTGGTCAGTTTGGGTTAACACCAAAGCATGCTGTGCACTTAGATTCACTGAAGTCAGTTTTTCCTAAGTCCATGGCCTGCTTCACAGAGCACCAGAAGGCAGCATGGCCCTCCAGGGTTTCCAGGAACATCTCCCATGTGGACTGGGATGCTTTCCGGAGCTTAGTGTTTCAGGGCTAGATCTCCATAATCCCAAAGGCCTGGAGCAAACCCAGAACTTCTAAGAAGCCAAGGAAGGATCCAGGATAATTTCATTAGGTCTTGAAAGTGATATAACACACTCCTGATATTGGAAACATGGCGGTGTGTCCTTTCTGGGTTGAAATTGCTCAGTTGCTCTTTTCTCAGTGTCTGTGGATCAGTATTATCCCTCATTTTACAGGAGGCAGCTGAGACTCACACAGGGATGAACGGGACAGGCAGGGGATTAAAGTGGCCTAGAGATGGGATTTCAATGCTACCAACCTCACACTCCCTGAGATGAGCGATGTTTTTGAAGACACTGGCATCCAGCTTGGCTACAGCCATGCCACTTGCCCAGCAGAGGCTAACTAGGATTGATTCAGGGAACTGGAAACCAGGCAAGAAAACACAGAGGGCATGAGATAGACCTGCAGAATTTCCCACAAAGATTTATGAATCTGAAGCATCCTCCAGGAGACACGGCCTCTAAGGGTGATATCTATACAAACTAAGATGTTTTAGTCTGAGGCGGATGATGATGGACAAAGTGACAAAGACGGGTGTGTAGCTTCTAAATACCTCGCCTGAAACCTGTAATGTTTGGTATCTGGTGTTTGTGTACCCCGCCCCCCACCCCTCACCCCCACCCCCGACCCAGGAGAGCAGACAAAAAGTGAGACGCTCTTAGTCAACATCTCATTGTCTCATTATAATGACTGTTCTAAGTGCAATATTCTTTAGCCCCTACAGACGGCAAGGGCAGGAGGCCTTATGGGATATAAAAAGATGGAAGTGGGATTCAATAAGAGAATGCCCCTCAGATCTGGAGAGATCTCTAAGAAAGACCATTCTCCACTCCCACGGGGGTTTGTATGACAAGCTCGCTTTTTCACCCCCTTCATCACTGGGGCATACTTGAAACAAGACCCTCAACATCTATGGAAAGAGTCTAATTTTGTTGGAGAAAATATTCGCAATAAATTCAAGACCCTTCTTCTCACCAGTTAATTTTCCACCCCATGCTTCCGGAACAAAAGAGACAACAGAACATATTTTTTTTTATACTCTACATCTAGGGAAACAGACTTGAATTAATGCAGCAGATACACAGCCATGGGCTGGTTAGTCCAGACCTTGTGGTGGTAGCAAGCTGCTTCCTCCACTCTGCTGTCTGCTCAACCGTGCATCTAACTCATGACTAGGTGGGCTGTGTCGCCTTTCCCCTTCATTCTTCTCTTCCTAAACAGAATTCCAACCTCGCTATCAGAATTCTGAGTGTTTATAATGAAGCTGAATGACACCAATCATATGTCCCTTACAAGATAGTTTCTCTTCCCTGTTTTCTTTTCTACAATCTCAAGTCTTCTCATCCTTGGTACCTTTTTTTTTCTTGAACACCTATAAGGCTTGAAAAGCATTTGACTCCGATTCTTTCCTCTCTCTACCACCACTACTCCAGCGATCTGAATGCTGTTAATGCTCAACGTTACAATGAAGAAACTGAGGTCTTCTGACATCAAATAGCTTTACCAAATCATCAGGTCACCTAGCCTGCTGTACTCAGAGAGGGAGAATCCCAGTCTTCCCTCTCCCGTCTCACTTCACTCCCCAATTATACCATCGCTGCATCTTTCCTCTCCCCCGCTCCTTACCTTTCCCTCCCTCACTCCTGTCCAGCTCTTTCTTCTCTCAACTGTCCTCGAAGCTTCCTACTCTTCAGCTTCTTGGTGGACGCCAGACACGTGCTTTGGGAGTCCATCCCATTCTATTTGTATCTAGTGTGTTGGTACATGGTGGTTTATCCAGAATCGCAACTGAACTTCCTTATGGAAGATCAGGACTATAACTTACAAGGAACAGCACGCACCAGCCTACTTAAAATCATTACTAGCTCCATGTCTTCCCGAATTTCGACTTAGAATCCCAGATGAGATGTGTGCAGCTCTGGAGTGTTTTCTGGTGTACTATTGCTTACTAAAGGGCTTAGAAGAGTGCTCAAGGGCTACAATCATTTAGAAACCCCATTGTTTGTCTTGGTGCTGGGTATTTCCTAGGACTGATCCTCAGTCATTCACTGAAGGTCACACTAGGTTGAGTCTGATTTTCCCTTCCTTGCTGCCTAACGGCTGTGAACGTAGCTACTCAACCCAGTTGGTCCAGAAAGCATCTTGCCCTGTGACTTTTAATGTCCGCTGGGTCTTGAATCAATCATGAATTCCTGAGTGGAAATACCCAGTGCTTGCTCCTGTCTCAGGCTTCACTTTCAGTCCATTTAAGAGCCTTATTCTTTGGTTTCTCCACCCTCAAATAACTGTACATGCGAGCTTTCTTTTGAGTTTCTGGGATCGCTCTAGATATCAAGCTGGAATTATTAGTAGAAGAGGAAGTTTTCAGAATAAGATTGTGCTGGGAAAGACAGCAGTGGGGTTAAGAAAAGGGACAGGGCTAAAGAGATAGCTCACTAGGTAATGTGCTTGCCACACATTATGTGAGAACCCACGTGCGGCCTCCAGAACGCATGTAAACAGCCAGGCATTATGGCACACTCTAGTACTCCCCGTGTCAGGGAGGAAGAGACAGGAAGGTCTGTAGGTAGGCCTCACTAACCAGGTCACCTGGCCTAGCTTACTTGGTGAGCTCCAGGCAAGGGAGAGATCCCATCTCAAAAACAAAAAGAAAAAAAACAACAAGGTGGGCAGTGCCTGAGGAATGATACCCAAGGTTGACCTCTGGCCTGCACATGTACATGCACTCTAGTTAAGGCCCATATGCATACATGCATAAACATGAGCACACACACACACACACACACACACACACACACACACACCTTCCTCTCACATCTGTTTTATAAATGAGAAAGCCCTAGTTCTGTGAATTCATCCAGTCACTCCAAATGTATCTAACTAAGTGTGCTTGCTCCTCAATAGGATCATCTACTCACTACGTTAACACACTCTGTGTCAAATACTAGGTTAGGCGCTCAATAGACGACCCCAGGATCTTAGGTCTATAAAAAAGTGTGTGTGTGTGTGTGTGTGTGTGTGTGTGTGTGTGTGTGTATACACTTGGGCATAGGCCCACGATTCCAGGAAAGTCTCTGTTCATGTCAATAAAGTGTCTCTGAAGACCACACACTCTGGGTTTGCTCTGCTTAACACACGCGCGCACGCGGCTGCTGCTTACCTCTGCCTCCACCTCGCATGCAATCTGCCCCACTTCCTGCACCCAGGAGACTAACCCTAGAGAATGAAAATACTCCAAAGTCTAGAGCTAAACATGCTAGATGTGGGATCTGGCCTTTCAGTCCTTCCTATCCTCCACACAAACACAAAAGAAATGTGTACTCTCGTCTAGCATTGCACATTTCCTAACCAGGTGGGGAGATGCTAACTGCAAGGGAGATCTAATGTAAGGAAGGCTCGGGTGGCTTCTCTTTGGGGAGCATAAAGGCAAAGCTGTCTCCAGGATCTTGCTTCCTAAAAGAGCCAAGATCCCCTAAAGAGAAAAGCATACCATGAACTATGAGGATTCAGTCCACCACAGTTGGTTGTGAGGTTTCGTTTTGTTTTGTTTGTGGGAGGGTTGGGAGGGTGGGTTGAGACAAAGGTTTCTCTGTGTAACCCTGGCTGTCCTGGAACTTGCTCTGTACATCAGGCTAGCCTCGAACTCAGAGATCTATCTGCCTCTCAAGTGCTGGGATTAAAGGTATACACCACCACACCCAGCTCTACCACAACTCTTACAAGAAGGCTGATTAAGACTAAAATTGGGAGCTGGGCAGTGGTGGCGCACGCCTTTGATCCCAGCACTCTGGAGGCAGAGGCAGGCAGATCTCTGTGAGGCCAGCCTGGTCTACAAAGCGAGTTCCAGGAAAGGTGCAAAGCTACACAGAGAAACCCTGTCTCGAAAAACAAAAAAAAAAAAAAAAAAAAAAAGACTAAAATTGGGGTTGGAGAGAGAGATAGCATAGTGGTTAAGGGTGCTTGTGACTCTTCAGGGGGACCCCAGTCTAGTTTCCAGTACCCATGTCAGATGGCTCACAACCACCTGTAACTCCAGCTCCAGGGGATCTGATATCCTCTCATGTCTTCTGAAGGCACCTATACTCCTAAGAACACACAGACCTGAACATATACATATAATTAAAGCTTTTAAAAATATGTAAAGATTAAAATTATTGTAGTACAGTTCCAGCTACCATACTAAGAGATATGCATGCATTTCTTTATAAAAGACATTATCCCGGCACACTGAGGATTGAAATGACACCTGGGACCCATGGTCACACTACTGGTTAATAGTGACACTTAGTATGTACTCAGGCGTGACAGTTGAAACTCTTCCCCTCCAAGGCTCTTGAAATATGGAAGGCGTAGAACAACTGTAGGACCCAGAGAGAACTGAGTGCTGTGTGACCACTGGTCATGATCACACAGGAGCTGTTAAAGGCCTGAGCAAGACTGGGCCTTTCATTCCATCATGGATGGGGGAGGAGCTCACGAGGCCCTACCCATCCCTGAGGATCTACTGGGGAGAGAGAGGAGTTTTCTTCGGTGGTGTAGCCACTGACGAGTTGCTCAGGCTTCAGTAGGCAGTGCCCCTACCCACGCTTATACAAGCAGCCCTTGTTAAACCCAGTGAGTGAGCCGGGCGTTGGTGGCGCACGCCTTTAATCCCAGCACTCGGGAGGCAGAGCCAGGCGGATCTCTGTGAGTTCGAGGCCAGCCTGGGCTACCAAGTGAGCTCTAGGAAAGGCGCAAAGCTACACAGAGAAACCCTGTCTCCAAAAACAAAAAAAAAAAAAAAACCAAAAAAAAAAAAAACCCAGTGAGTTACAAAAAGACACGAGGGTAGGAGGGGGATAGGAGAGGGTAACAGAGATGGATAAGATCACAATACATTTTATAAGTCTGTATGAACTTGTCAAAAAAATAAGAAATAATGAACATCAACTAAATAAACGATAAAAATTCAAAAACCGAGCCAGTCCATTCAATCAGGCTGCTTCCCTTCCTGAGATGGAGGCCCGTATGTGGGCAACATGCCAGTACACACATGCTTCCATGACTTGCTGTGAGCATATTTAGGGACATCAGAGACAATGGGGATGCGGACTACCCATGGACCAAGCAATAAACACACACACCATTTGTTATTTGTAATTCAATACTTTTTTTTTTCCTTTAATTCCTACTGGACTTCCATGGCTCTAGTACTTTACATTAAGATTTGGCTGGGTAGCCTTGTATGTTTCTAGGGACTAGCAGTAAGTTTTCAGACCTTGCGCACAGCGCCAGGCCAAGTACAGTTATAGATCCGAATACAGACGGCCAGACAACTCGACTGCAACCAACCTGTGTTCTTTCCCGCTTGTGGCCCAGTGCAGGTGTTGGGTGCTGCTCCCTCTGCCTCTCCCTACTCCACCCCATGTCAGGATTATCCATGGGGCCACTATGGCCTCTGATCCATCCCTCCCCACCTCAGAGTCTAGGTTGAGTGAGGGGGGGAATAAAGCACCATGGGTTTGGGAAGATGGTCTGTTCCATGCAGAGAGTGGTCTGGCCCTAGAGTGCAAGGTAAGGGGACATGGGGTGCCACACATTCTTGTTGGCAAAAGTGACTGTTGTACTGTGCAGTCTTTGCACACAACACAGAAGCCCAGGGCCAGCTCCCCAGACAGCCCGATGTCCTGCCTGGAGCAAGGGCCGCCATTTTGCTTCTGAGGTGTCTTATTGTATTGAGAGAAGCAAGGGGGACCAAAGGGCAGAGATGACAATGTCCATTAAGCATTCACATGCTGGGGAGATCGTCTGGCATCAGCAAATCTTGGCAGGTAAGTGCTTCTCACCGGCAGCCAAGGCTCCAATCCGGGCTCCCAGGCCTGCTGAGGACCTCCAAGTCACAAGACCCCTGAGCTGTTGCAGGGCACATCAGAACAGGGAGCTGGCTGAGCCCATCACCACGGCTGGAGCAGGAGTGAGGTAACGAGGCTGGGCAGAGAGGTGGGAGAGGGAGCTCTCTACACCGAGTACAAATTCCTGATTCACATCAGGAATGCAGGGATGTTGAAAGATGGCCTTTCAGAAAACACGCCTCTGAGACCCAAATGCATCTTCTGGAAGAAGACTTGGAGATGGAAAGGAGTGGGGTCAGCCTGCTGGGGGGGGGGGGGGGGGGGGGGGACGAGGATTGAGAATGGCCCAGGGAAAACAGGAATGATTGCCCCCTAGCTTAGAGACAGGGATGGGGTTGGGGCGAGGGAGAGAGTCCTGGAGAGGGCAGGCAGAGTCCAGGTGTGTAGGAAGGGCCACCACAGCCCTGCCACCTGGCGGAAGAGAGAAGAGTGCTATTTCTCCTGGGCCCTACTGAGAAGGGCTGGCTTTGGCCACTCTGCAGAGCTAAGGAAGTGGGATGGTATGGCACAGAAAGGACCCTTCTGGGAGCACGAATAGTCCAGAAAGAGTCTTCCCCTAGCCAGTCGTTTCCCCAACACCTCATCCTACAGATGCTGTCTGTGATAATAATAGGCCAGTCCCAGCATAGGTGAGGGGCTATGGACAAGTAGAGAATCCACTTGTGGCAAATTCCTCGTGAGGTTCCCTGGTGCTCCCCACTCCTTGATGCCAGTCCAGTGCCCTAAGGCAAGCCGAGGATTTTAGCAAGAGTTTCCTAATTTATCCAAACCACAACAGGGTTTTGGCTGAGCAAAACAGAAGTTCTAGAAGCTGGGAATGGCTTCTTCCCATTGTGTCCTCCATCAGTGAGGAAGGAGTATGGACAGTAGAAAGGATTCACAGTGCCTGGAGATGGAAGATGGACTCAGTCTAAAATGATACTCTTCTTGCTGCGATCCTCCTTTAAGCACAAACCAATTCCAAACAAAAACTAGGCCAAAGGAGGAAGGAACATTCTCCTGGGTTAACACTGAGCAAGGCTATCCCTGTCACTGGGGTCCCCTAGACCTCCTAGCCAAGAACAAAGCTCGTCTGTCCTGGCGAAACATCTTCCAAAATTGGAAAGTCCAAATCTCACTAGTCTCTGGCCTAATCTCTGAGTCAAGGTCAAACCTAGAACCCACATTACAGGTAATTTACTGACCCTAGCCTGTTGCAAGTAGATCCTGAAGCTCAGTGGTGGGGACTTAACCAAGCAAGGCCACACAACTTTTCAACAACACAGTCAGAACTCAAGTCCAGATCGCTCCACTCTTCGTCCAGTGAAACTACTTGAATACACTGACAAACAAATCCATATAGAAAGATCAATATGTATCTACGATAAATAAATAGACAAAACCTGGCAGCTGGATGAAGCCACCCAAGGCATGCCAGCTTCCGTGACCTCCTGCAGACAGACAGCCACTTACCGGGCTATTGGCCAGGGTACCTGTTTTTGTTGCAAGGGTGAGTTCCCTTCTCTTTCACAAAGTATTGATTGAGGGTGGGGAGGGGACTTTGTTTGGGAATAAACCGAGTTGTTAGTTTCTTCCTGGTTTAAAAGCTAATGCCCGAGCTAATGCTAAGACGAAAGTAACTCAAAGGAAAGCCATGATTCTTAGGGGCTATTCCTTATGAATACATAGCATCTGGGCTCATCAGAAAGCAGGAGGCTCTCGATGACAAATTAGGTGTTCCCCTCCCTAAATGATACTGCAGGCCAAAGAAAAGCAGCTCTCTGTGGTCAGGGCTACTTCTGTTACTTTACTGGCCCCCTCACCCCCAATGAACGCTTTGAAATCATCCGAAAGGACCCACAGCTACTTTAACAATTCAACTTAAGTAAATAACTACATATGCGATAGATTTGAGAATTTCCAATTTTGCTTCCAAAAAGTTTCTGGGAATTCTTTTGGCTTCTGGCTATTCCAAGGGGAAACTGCCTAGCATTTCAAATGGTACCATTCTCTCTTCTGCGTCTCAGGGCTTGTGGGTCTTGACTGTCACCAGCAAATCTCTCAAAACCCTGAACAACAACTGGTCTTTGGGCCTTGTCCACTCTAGAAGAACAGATAAATCCATTTCCTCACCCCTGCTTTCCCAGAAGAGTGTTAGTAATGCTAGCTAAGCACTGAGCCTTCCTTTCCCTTCATCAGAGAATGATGTGGGGATATATCCAGCTGTCTGATTCTGCCCTTCAAGAAATACCAGGACCTATTTCTCCAGGACACTGCAACATCAATGCCTTCCTTTCAGTGCCCAAATGGAATGCTCAGACAATTCTAAGAGGAGAAAGTGATGTTCTGTTTGGCATAGATAACCAGCACTATCTTGCCTGCTTCGTACTGATGCTCTGGGAAATCTGGTGTTCCTTCTTCCTCTCACCTTGAGAAGCCCAGGAGAAATGGCAAGCTTAGAGAAGCGTTTGCGCCAACCTGGCAACAATTCTTTACTACTAGGGATCTCCATGAGCTCTGTCTGGGCCTGGCAGGATTCCTTGAGTCATTAGATGGAAGAGCAGTAGATACTGTAAGGGAGGATGATGAATCCGCCCAGAAGGGCCCCTTGAGATCATATAAAAGCCTGAGTCCTGAGGGGCTAACATTAAGAAGGCCCTGGCTGGTTCAAGTTCCTGATGTAGCATCTTCCTATTATTTCTTGGTGACTTTATACTCACTGGGGCCAGACACTATGAAGAGATTTGCACACACACACACACACACCTTGCAGAGAACCCCCACTCCTAAACCTGAGAAACAGAGAACTGAAGTGGCTCCTGGGGGGCCAGGTTTCCCTTGGCCTCTCTCTGACCAAACATACACATCTGCTCCAAATCCTCCCTCTGGTGGCTCATACGGTTTCCCACACACAGTGGCACACAGCTGC
Organism: Peromyscus attwateri; assembly: GCA_902168425.1. NCBI lineage: Eukaryota > Metazoa > Chordata > Mammalia > Rodentia > Cricetidae > Peromyscus > Peromyscus attwateri. The sequence continues at coordinate 17,952 of CABHPP010145447.1, forward strand.
CTCTGGTGCTAATGCTGGTTCTTTACCAGGAGTAAATGATGGTGTTAGCCCTCTGAGTGGCTTGGCTACTGTGCTCACTACTCATATGGGATTCTGGGCAAGCCCTGCAATCCATGTTTCTAGATTGTTCTCTGTCTCCTAAAGCCTGGGGGGACTAGGATACCCTGGCTTACCCTGGACACCAAACTCACAGCTCAAAGGGAAAGATTAGAGCCACAGACCTGACTAGTTTATAACCACTAAAAGAGGTTTTTGTTTTTTGTTTTTTGTTTTTTTAAACAAGGTCAAAAAGGCTCCACCCTGGCTAAGAAACAATGTGCTCTTAGGGCACAGAGAAACAATAGGACTTTAGGCACTAAAAAGTGACACTTCCCCCAGATCCAGCCTGGGAGAAGACCAGAGAGAAAGGGAGTGGAAGAGTTAGAAATTCCCAGCCCTTGTGGGGTCCACAACCTACTCAGGTCAAAAGAAGGTGTGGGGGTGGCTGAGGAGAATTCCCTTCAGAAGCCAGAGCTCAGGAGCCTGCAGCCCCACAGCCCAGGCCCACCAACGCAGCCTCTGTCACAGTCCTCGCCACCTGGCTTTCAGTGTGGTCCTAACCAATTGTCTCCTGGGGGACTTTGGATGGGGCTCCTGCCCTCTCCATTCTTCCTGTTCCCAAGAGAAGGCCTGGGGAAGCACTGGGTGGGGGAAGAACAGGTTCTCTTTTATTCTAGAGACAAATCAAAAGAGGGTTAGGGAATGAAGCACCTTAAGCAATGCCCTCTTGAAACGTCTTTGAAGACCCAAGGGTCTTCACAGGCATTAACTTTGGCTCAGCCACATTTCCCTTCTAAGGGCCAAGAATGGCCAGCAAGGGAAGGGGTGAGAAACAGAAGATGGGGGGAGGAGGAGGATCAGGGGAGGTTGGTGCTGAGAGGTGGTCCCTGCCCTCCTCAGTCCCTCCACAGTAGAGGGAAAACGCTGCTCTGGCCGGCACAGGGGGCGGGAGTTCCCGCTCCTTCTCCCTGGTACATAGGCATTATCTCTTTTTTTAAAATCTGTATATAATATATATTTATATTCTGTATATATATATATTTATATATATTTATATGGTCTATGTACATGTATTGCACAGGCCTCTTGCAGCCACCCCTGGTCCTGCCTTGTCAATGATAGCGGTTCCTCTTCTCGTCGCTTTCCGATGTGTGGTCTCGGGACCTGATGCCGTTCTGAAGGTTGATGAGTGAATCCTTCATCTGTAAGACAGTGTGTTCTCAGTGAATGTCCACAAAGCTGCAGCTCCCACACCCATCTGTGGCCCACCCCTGACCGTGGCGCAGAGCCAACAGAAACTAGGTCCAAAGCAAAGGTGGCTCCCAGGAACCTCAGCCTACGGCAGAAAGGGCTCAGCCAGTCCAGCACTGGAAATCCCTTGGGCTTGGTTATTTGCGACTCTTTTTACCAACAAATTACAAGTCTCCAATCACTCTGAGGAGTCATCTTACACTACCACTTTCTTGACCATCAACTCTGATCCTGAATATACCTTCTGCCTATCTTTCTCCTGGCCTGGGATGCTTTCCAATTTCCCTGCACCAATTTCACCCAGCTGGAAAGGACCAGAAACAACACAAACTTTCTATGGCCACAGTCGTCCTTTGCCTCCTAGCATGTCAGACACACAGGGTCTCTTGGCTGCCTCATCACGAGCTGTTTCACTTCATGTTTCTTGGAACTAAAACCATCCTGCTCTTTGCAGGCATACACAGAAGGCGTCAAGCAGAGGGGAGGCAGGTTCTTGACCAGCTCCATAGCAGGAAATTAATATTCTGGGGTCATGGGATGAGGTCCAAAAGGGGCAGCTCCGGCTGGAGAATCTTCAAATGGTCCATCACATAGCGAGCAGCCTGTTGAAATGCTGTCTGAGTAAGCTACTCTGTTACAATGACATGGGATATATCCTGGTCTCTCTGCATCATCTACTGCTTTGGTTTCTCTGGTTCTTCTAAGTCAGCTCATCAGGTGGGGAAAGGGGCCCATTTCTGTTCTGTGCATGAGGAGTGTACATGTGGAGGTCAGAGGACAACTTGCAGGAGTCTCTCCTTCTACCTGAAGATAAAACTCAGGTTGCCAGGTTTGGTGTCAAGCACCTTTAACAGCTGAACTATCTCACCGGCCCCTCAAATTTAATATACACATCCTCTGGGAAGACAAATTACTATACAGCATTTCTCTACTAAAAAAAAAAACAAAACAAAAAAAATAAGTCTGTCCTACAACCCTCTGGCTATTAATCTATCTCTTATTTTGTTATTGTTTCTTGTGTTTCTAATATTTCACTGAAGAATAAATATCTTTAAAAGCAAACCAAGGGATGGGCCAGCATAATAATAAAGAGGAAGAGGACATCAGAAGGGTGGGGAGGGAACAGGGTGACACTTCTCAGTACAGAAGGAAAGGAGCTCAGCATCCTAAAGACAAGAGACTGTGAGCATCTCACCTGGTCAAGGAGCATCACTGAGGATTTGATGATCTCCCTCCACTTCTGGAGCTCGGTATCATGGTACTTTTGTTGGGATTCTAATAGCTGGGCCCATTCTGTCTGAGACTGGGGTAACCTGTGGAGCAGAAGAAGGGGTCCCCAACAGCTGGAGATATGCTCAGTGGGCTGGCCTGTGCTCCCAAAGGATAGTCACATCAGGGTGCTTTCTCTTCTGCTCAATGCCCCAGGGTCCCCACTGCCCTCAAACTTAGGCTGAAACTCTAAGGACAGATTTGTAGAACTGGACTACAGACTCATCTCAAAGGGATGTCCCTTGAGCACAGGCAATGGAGCAGTCCCAGACAGCTGGGTGGGGTTAAGATGGGGACAAAGAGATGAGGTTGATATTACCTTTCCTGGAGCCTGAGACCCTGCCAGGCAGTGAGGGTCTGTGTGGTGTATTCCAACATCCACAGCTTGTAAAAGAGCATCATGTTAAGGATGACCAGCAGCACCAGACTAGGGAGGGAGACACAGGGAAAAGCAAGGACAGTGAGATAGAATCTGGGCCAGCAATCTTCCCGCCTACCCATGAGACCATGTGCCTGCTTGCTGGGCCAACCCAAGCATTACAGAGAGGGGGTGAGGTAGTTGAAGGGGCGTAGCAATGGTCAGAGAAAGAGAAGCAACCAAGTCGACTGGGTCAGTGACAGGGCAGGAGAGCCATGGAGAGGGAGATAAGCAAAGGTATTGAAGGCACTGGGAGGGGGCAGGGGGCACGGGCACCCGAATCTGGGTGCCTGAGGGAAAAACGGCATAGGTGGAGGGGAAGAGGGATGAGGTAAAGGGAACAATCATAGAGCTGGTACCTGAAACAGATCCTAATGGGAGCAAGGAAGAAAAATGAGGAGGAGGCAGAGGTTAGAAACGGGGGTGTGGGGAAGGAGGAAATGCACTTCAATAGAGCCAAGAGCAAGTGAACATTGCCGAGAAAAAAAAACACGAGACGCAAAGACACAATGGACGAGGCAGCCAGGCAAGGAAGGATGGAGGGAAGGTAGTGGCAGACTCGGAGTTTTCCACGGGTGCTAAATCGAGAGATTCTTCTATCAACCCCAAGTCATGCCATACCTGAAGGGCTGGACTAAGAGGAGCAACTGCTATGCCTTATGGGTATTGGTACCTCCCTGAGGCTGCAGTGTCTTCTCCCTGTGCTTACCAACTGTCTTGCAGGGATCAGAAGCAGAGAGGATCAAGGATAACAAGGGTGGGAAGTGGGGGGATACCAGGGAGGAGGCTGGGGAAATTCCCTTCTCTCCACCTCAGTGGCTGCCAAGGCCGTTCTGTGACAGAAGCTCACGGGATGGAGACAAAGGCGGGGATGCGGAGAAGATCCCAAGACAGGCAGAACTGGGGGTGAATCTTAGTGCGTAACTTAGAAATCTTTTTGAACTTCCATAAGTTTCCCATCTATCCTGAAACGGTTTTCTCGCCATCGGTCCTAACCTGCTGGGGTTGTTCTGTGGACGGAGAGGAACATAACCTCTAACAGCAGAGCTGGTTCTTAACGTGAAAGGATTCGGGAAGAACAGGCAGACACAGGAAGAGAGAGGCTGGCCAAATTGGGAAGGCCAGTCTTAAGTGGAAAAGGGACCAACAATGGAAAGAAATCATATGTGATTTAGACTGTGCCTAAGGACACAACGTTTGTGTAAAAGCAGCGCCCAACGTCTTACTGGTGTTCCTCGTCTGTCAGCTGCAGGTCCCGGGGGCTAGCCTACGTTCTCCGTGAGAACACTCCACTTTTGCGTGGAGCTGCAACACCAACATCTAACTATGTCAGCACACGCTGAATCATCTGAGTGCCCACCTCCTCAGCATGTGCCGCATACCACCTTACATTTGGGTTTGTGTATATAATCCTGGGTGTTTTAAGGAAAGGTCATGTGCTGTCTGAGGGAAGACTCCCCAGGGTGCCAAACAGAGACAAAGAGGTGGGAGGTTGAGTCACCACACTGAGGGTGGATGATGGCAAGAGCCTGCCAGACATGGGTAAGCTGTGCTGTGTCAGTGTGTTCTAAATGCAGGCTATTAGAATGCCAGCCTGGAGTGCATGGTGTTGAGTCAGAAGGCCTGACTACCCTAAACTTACAAAGGCACAGTGTTAGCCCATACTTAAGGGACTGGCCCCCTTGAGTGGGCGGGCCTTCTCTCTTTAAATAAAACTGAAATGCAGAGGGAACACAAATAGAGAACTAACCAAGTGTCTAGTCTCTTATTTACCAGTAGCCATCACCTGGTTTTAGCAGTGACATGAATCCCATTACATTGGTGTTTGAAGGTTGAGTTTTATAGTTGTCTCTGTCCTTATTGTTGTCCTATCACGGTTGCTCATGCTATCATCTGAAGAACTTACATATGTTTGCATGCTGCGCCTTCAGGAGTAGCCGGAACCCTTCTTATGCTCTCCACTTAGAGGCTTCTCTCCTCTCAGGAGTCACAGGGCAGTCCCTGGCCCCACTTCCATCACACTCTGCATGGATGGTCTCACTGATACCCATAGCTTCACTCAGTCTTCTAAGGGCCAGGCCCACAGCAGCAAAGGCCTGTCCTTCTCAACCAGATAACCCACTGCAACTCAGACAGTTTGGGGCTTGGGCATGTCTTCTCTGACCACTTTCAATTAAACTCCAAATTTCCGTGGACACAAGCCCCTGCAGTCCCTGGCGGCAGCAGGTCTTCCTCTGAGACATAACCGAAGGGTTACTGAGCCCTTCCATCTGTGACCTCTCCTAACCACGAGGTCCTCTCGTCTGGTGGCCCCTCTGATGCACGTCACCCGAAGCACCCACACCGCTTCCAGTCTTTGTTAATCCATCCCCCGTACCGACACAGTGCTGGTCTCACTGTGCCACCTGTGAGCTTCCCCCAGAGTGTCCTGAGAGTGAGGATGTCCCCTCACATCCCTCTGAGGATGCTTCAGGGAGAAGTACAGGAGGGTCACAGGAGCAAAACTGACCCCGAGGTGGTCTGGTGCCCAGTGTACGGAAGATAGAGCAGGCATGTGGGTATTTGCCATGCCTCTCATCCACCTGTGCCATCTCCATGCTAACGGCTCATCCCCCAATCCAGAGCAATGGGATGCCAGGCTCCAGGCCAAGCCAAGCAGAAGAGCTGTCCTCAGCTGCTCCAAATGCCTTTCATTCAAATGGTTTAGCATGTCCTGGGCCTTGATGACAGACAAGGACTCACACACCAGACAGCTGTGTTCTCTTCTCTTATGCCTTCAGGTCTTTTGGCTTATCATCTCCCTAATTCAACTTACTGTGCAAGATATCGAATCTATGGTTTTATAATGCTGTGCTAATTATAAGTCACCTACATTGTAATAAGCATCTGCTCTCCCTGGACTGGAACCATTGATTTTGTCTGGCTACCCTGCCAGTAAGGACTCTGTGTATGGCTCTCATTCTGGGCACAGAGCAGGCACTCAAGAGGACCTCTTATAAATTAATGGACTCTTAAGATGTCCTGAAGCATCCCTATGTCAGTCAGCATTTATCGTGAGGAGGGATCCTAAGCATTCTGCCTCTCTCGCCCACTCGGCATAGGCACTGCATACACCATTTTCCCCCTAGAAGGCTAACACACAAGAAGTATTGAGAAGATGCAAAGACACAGATAAGGTAACAAATGACTGAGCAACTGGTCCAGTGAAGACTCGAAGACAAAGGAACCAAGAGGAGAGAGGGGTAAAGTAAGGGGGAGCGTATGCTGGAGAGATGAGGATGGTTCTCTGGCACCAGGCAGGAGCAGGGAGAGGTTGGAGCCAGGGGAGAAGGACCTGGAGTCTCTTACACACAGCTGATAACCAGCAGCAGCTTGGACACACTTTGTAGGTGAAAACCGTTGGGAGTGTCCTCGGGGATATGCCGCGTCTGCGTAGAACCTGTGGGAGAATAAATAGGCCATCATCATCATCTTCACAGTCCACAAGTCCACACACTGCTGACAGGGTACCAGGGAACGGTGCATCATGCTTTCAGTGACCTTGTGCTCACATCTCACCTTACAACATGAGGAGGTAATATCTGCAAAGTCAAGGCTTGGGTCAGATAATTTCTGAACGCATGAAAAAATGTAGCTATGTAACTAGGATATAGAGATGTGATTGGCTGACGAAGACAGGCTAGAGGCAGCGGGCTCCCAGCCCTGGCTTCATAATCAGCTACATGACATCAGGGCAAGACATGTAACTTCTCTCAGTCAGTCTACTTAAATGTGACATTCATCACAAATGTTATATCTAAAACACATAACTAAAGCACAAATGGCATGCTCTAGTTGAGGCTGGAATGAGGAGTGCATGGGAAATAGTGGTCTTCTCCAGTTCTCACACAGCTCGGAAAAACTCACAAGCATGTGCAAAGCACGATTCGTAAAACACTGGAATCGTGGTCTCTAGGTCCCTTGGAGAGACCCAGGTTTCCATGACAGACAATATAATGAGGATTGAAAGGATGGATGAGGAGAGGAAGAAATATAAGAGGAGTCCACAGCCCAGGCAGGAAGGCACTTGGTGGGTCTGTGAGGGACAAGTGACAAATTCTGCTCACGGTGCAAACCGGGTGTGCATCTATGTGTCACGACAGAGGCATACAGCTCCTCCCATGGTCCCAATCTACACAACCATTCTCATCTGGAACAAACATACCTGCCACATGCTTGATCCTGTGGCCCACATCTTCATCAGTGGGCGTGGTGACAGGGCTCATGACCTCTTCCAGGTGAGGAACCCGCAGGTGGGCGTGGGGACGCTTCCTCCTCCGTACTGCTGAAGACTTATTGGCCTTCTCTTTAGGGGACTGTCTGTGCATTTCAGCCAGGTAGGTGCTCTCTGTTTTGGTCAGCTCAGACTCTGTCAGACACAAAAGGGCCATGTCAGAGACCTATAGCTTCAACCCAACATAATGTCCACCAGAAGCAGCTCTCTACTACGACCATATTCCTACAGACATACCCTGGGAAGCTGACCCAGTGGGAAGACGACCCTCAGAGATGGCCATGCCAAAGATTTTTGAAGCCAAATCTTGCTTAGAGGACCATGTTCCCAACCTTCGCACCTCCATGTATATAATTTATGACATATCACACATTTCCTAAATGGATGCCCTCAGATCTTTCTTATAATAAGATGATGACTCAATACCAGTGTCTGAGGTTCATTTGAGAGTAGGTGAAAATCAAAGTCCCTCCTTACTGGTCTCAAAGCTCCAGATGCAGTCTCTAGGAAGATATACATCCCCAGACATACCAAACTTGATGCTCATTTCAGGGGCAGAATTAGGGACCCTATGAAACCAATGTATGGTCTCAGAGACCCCCTTGTTCTCCAGGTTTCCCATTCCCCCGAACGGAAGCCAGCAGCTGCACAGGCCAGCAAGGAACGGTTCAGGCTAGATGACATGAGGTCTGGGGCACCCACCCAAATGGCGGAAGTAGTCCTCTAGTCCACTCCAGAAGTTCTTCTCGATGAAAGTTTTTACAAACCCCCAGGGCTGTTTTCGATAGCGGAGCTCTGTGGAGACCCTGAGGAGCAGGCCGTTAGAAACAGGATCAGCCATTCATATTGAGAAAACAAGTTTTAAAACATAGAAGATGAGAGGCTAGTGCTATACATGTGTAGGGGGTTGGGGAGGGCAGTATAGGCTCTGCAGCCTCCCAGCCCATCGAGAGAACGTTTAGAAATGAAAGCCAAACCCTTTTAAATCCAAGTAGGGATTCCAGTGCCTCAACATTTGCAGTCTTCTCACCTGCCTGGCTCTAGGCTACACCCAAGCCCTTCTGGAAGTTCCCTGGTCCAGCCACTGCCTGCACCATCGCCCATCACTCATGCAGCAACATCGCTCTCTACCCTCCTGTGTGAAAGCCTTGCTGTCTGCCTCTTCCTTAGGTGTATGAGCATCTGTCAGTAAATCATCATTTCCCCCCACCACATCAAGGCTGTTTATCCTGATTTGCTGCCTCACCAGGGGTGATACCTCCCCCGGACCTAATGGAAACACGGCCATGCTTGGAGTCTTCTTACATTCCCACCCAACATCAGTTTTCTGCATAGAGAATGGACTAGCTCCTCCTGCGCATGTCTAGCCACCATCAACCATGACAATTTTCAAATGGGTGTGTGTGCTGATTTTATAATTAGACGGCATACTTCTTCCAGTGTCACGGTCTATTATTTCTCCCTTCCTCTGAGTGGGCATCACAGTATCCAGCGCTAACTTCATCTGACTGTGATATGAGTTGGTAGGCTGAGTGCAGGGAGCTGGTTGTGTTAGGTCAGGAGTAGGTTAGGTCTCTAGGAGCTCTCAGTGGAAACAATAGGAAATCCTACCACATAGGACATGGAGCAAAGGGCATGGGGTCTGATTGCTAAAAGCTAAGCTTCGGTATGAATTGGAGCGTGATTGATTCTTGACAAAGTTACTCTTCTGATAAACGAGGGTCACTCATCTCCTTGGGTTATTCTAAAGAGCCCAACAGATGTAGTTTAAGTACCTACACAGTTCCATATAAACCATACAAAACGAACAGTAGGCAGTGGTAAAGATCTTCCAAAGAAGATGCAAAGTGCTCCATGGGACACAAGGAGCAGAAGCATGAAGTCAGGACTGGAAGGTGAGGTGTCTCAGGATCCAGGGAGGTTATACAGTCAGAGTATGCCAAACCCCCTTCTCCTCAATGAGCAAATGGGCAGTGCCGCATGTGAACGCCTTCCGCCACCTACACCCACACAAGCCTTCACACAGCACACCTGAGTCGACTCTTGTTCCGGGCCACGCGGGTGAGCGTGTAGCGATTGATGGTGTAGAAGTAGTCATGGTATGGCACGTCGTGGGTAAGGACTTCAGCATCTATCACGTAGCATTCACTCTCCTGGCTTGCTTTGTACATGGTCTGTGGGTAGGGAAGCACCATTGACCAACACTGAGGAGAAGCCAAATCGGAACAGCACCTTTCCCAGTGCCCCTGCCCCTGGACTCCTGGATAGAAAGTGTGACATCACTTGACTTGGCAGCATCTGAGCTCATTGGATGCTGCTGCTTCTGGACTAAACCAAGCCTAGATCCAGAGGCATCTCCCAAGTCCAGCTTTCATCCTTCATGATGTGACTGTACTTCCAAACACACTCTCCCTTGATTCTTTCCTCTGCCTGCTCACCTGTGTCTCCCTGACAGTGGCGGTTTTGGGAGCCAGGGGGTTAGTAAGGGTGATAGTGTAGAGGATCACTCGGCTCTGGTTTCCATTTTCCTCCTTTTTCCATGGATGGAAGATGATATCTGAGGGCAGAGAAGAGCCCTAGCATGAGGGGGGGGTGGGGAACAGCACAACTCCACCCGTCTGAATCTCCCTGCCAATGAACTCCTTGCCCCATGCCGACTACTGACAGCCACCCCCTCCCCTGGAAGCCAATAGGAGTTTGAAAGCTGGAGGAGGTGGTGAAGAGGAGGTGGAGTTGGAGCAGAAAGAGGCCCATTGTGGCATTGCCGAAATTCTACAGAGAGCTCCAGAATGCTGATTGTTCCAAGGCTGGGGCAGGAGGTCTCGGGGCCACCTGCGGGGGTGCAGGCAACATTGGAGTTACTGTGGTAAGGGCATCAGATCCCCAGGGAGTGTGGCCACCCCGTGGCCTCAAGGTACCTCTCTTTGCAGAGGGTGGCCCTGTTGCCTAGAGCTTTTGCTCAGAGGGGATGATTGGCATCTCTGAGAGGCAGTGTTACATCTGCGCTGTGGGAAAAACTGAGAGAGTGAGAACACGAGCCCCCAGGGTACCAGATATGAATCCTCACTCAGTCCTTCTAGACTACAGGCAGATAAATAGCAGCCTGGGGTGCAGATTTCCAACACCCTAGTGCCAGGAACCCCAAGGCCCACACATGGCACAGCTGAGGACTGAATGAGCCAATGCAGTACACTCAGTACAGCGGGTACCTCCCAAACAGCGGAACAGCTGCCCTGGAGTAGACACAGAGCCCTGGGGACAAAGAGCTGTCAGGGCCTGCTCACTGGGCAATCTCTGGAGTCTGGTGGACAGAGGGCAGATGAAAACCTGCAATGCTAGTGACAGAGAGGGCCAGAGTACCCTAGGGGATCTTTGGCACCATGTAAGGCCAGAAAGAGGAGCCTGTGATATTGGGGAAAGAATGGTATATGGAAAGAGGTAGGAAAAAAGGAGGAGGAGGAGGAGGAGGAGGAGGAAGATGTATGGTGGAGAAAAGGGATGGACAGTCAGGGAGGGGCTAGCCCGCAGGTCAGACCAGAGAAGCGCCGCTGCTCCATGAAGTCCCGAAGGAAGGGTGAGTTTGTGAACAACAGGTCATAGAGTTTGTCCACGCTGAAGTTGAAGACCTCGTTCACATACTGTCTTCCACTCAGGTCCTCATAGAAGGCCTGGACCTCTCCTGTACAGAAGAGAGGATGAAGAAGACAGTGACGAGGAGGGCAGGAGGCTGTGCTGGCATCCCTGGGGCACTGATATCTCTGGCTAATGTGGGCGCTGCCACCAAGGGAAGGGTGGCTGGGCTCATGGGCTCACTGTTAGTGCCTTTGCCTGCATCGCTTCCCTTCTCTGGGACCTCAGCTCCCTTTCATGCTGCACGATGGAGAGGTGAAGGGATGCTCTAGACACGTGTTCAGAGGCTCACCTTCATCGTGGGTATCTGAAGAATCACTGAGCTCGGTGGGGATATCCTCATTGTCATTGAAGTCCAGGGAAGGGGAGGTCACAGGCGCAATGATCTCAATCTTCTCTCCTATGATGTTGTCAATGGCAAGCTCCTTCTCCAAGGACCCATCACCCTCCATCACCTCTTCCTCCAGTGGCAAGCCATCAAACTGCAGTGGAGATCAAGAATCAGCCACCGGGTCCCTCTCTGTGGATCAACTCTTCAAAAGGGAGACTAGGAACCCAGTCTTCAAAGTCACCCCGTTCCCAGCACAGCTGCTCAGGAGCAGGGCGGAGGTCAGGTGCTAGGACTGTGCTGGGCTGCCCAGAAGAGGGAGCACAGAACCAAGCACTCACCACCCTTTCCATGCCATTCAGACGGCACACTGGTCTACGAGTGGCGCTCCCGTCCTAGGCCCCTTTCTGGAACTATATTCCCACCATGCGGCTACAATGCCAGTCTGCCTGTCAACAATACCCTTTTCCTCAGGATCATAGCGTGCTTCACGGGCATGTCTGGGGCTCCATTCTCTCATTGGCACCAGAGGGGAACTGATTCTATTTTAAAGCTAATCTCACAAATAGAAAATGAAGGTGAGGCATCAATGACATTTTCATCCTAAGGCGGGTTAGCCTGGCCACCGAATGGGGAATAAAACATTCCCTTTTCTAAGAGTCCTTGAGGAACCCAGCCCCTTCTTGCCTACATATGCCCTACACCTTCAGCAAAGTGCTGGCTTCTCTGCAACAGTGTTCCTGAGGAGAAAGGTCCTCACAGACATTTATCTAGCCTCCATAAACTCCAGTGTAGTAGGAAAATAAACTGCAAAGGGACTCAACCAATATTCATGACATGGGTAAGCAATGAGCTGTCCTATGGTTCTATATTCATGTGTGATTTTGACTTTGGATCAAGGAAGGGAAGGGGGAAAAAAGACCCAGGAAAGGTATCCAGAAAGAGGCTGTCTGGAGTAGTCCACCAACAGCTGTACTCTGAGAAGACTTGGAATACTTTTTATCTTCTCATATGTCAAACCAAGTCATGTAAACAAGGTGCTGAGAATCTAGCTCTTGGCCTTTGGAATATACCATGGTGTAGCTAGAGTTTTTCTACCTGGCCCACAATCAGGACAAATCACTGTCACCTGCCAGTCCCACAGCCGCTCAGACCCAACCAAATAAACACAGAGACTTATATTGCTTACAAACTGTATGGCCGTGGCAGGCTTCTTGCTAATTGTTCTTATATCTTAAATTAATCCATTTCTATAAATCTATACCTTGCCACGTGGCTCGTGGCTTACCGGCATCTTCACATGCTGTTTGTCATGGCGGCGGCTGGCAGTGACTCCCTCCGCCTTCCTGTTCTTTTAATTCACTCTGTTAGTCCCGCCTATACTTCCTGCCTAGCCACTGGTCAATCAGTGTTTTATTTATTGACCAATCAGAGCAATTTGACATACAGACCATCCCACAGCACCATGGCACTAAGAGCTCATGAGTTCTAAGATGTTCCCTTAGTCACAGTGACCACATAGAACCCCTTCCTACTTCCCTACTCCCAGTGGGGCTCATGAGGGGCTAACTGAACTAGGAGAAAATGGCCACTAATCAGGGCAGGGATTTGCCCAGAGTTTCTGACCCATACCGAGACAGGGGCTTCACTGCTTCCCGTAGAGGTCAGTGTGCTGTTGGTGATGGACTTCTTGGGCAGCTGGGGGCTGGCATCAGGCTTGGTCTCTATGCTGCTTTTGGATGAGCTGTCATTCACTTCATTCTCTTCTACAGGGATCTCTTCACAGTAGCTGGAGGAGACCCCACCCCACCATGAGCTCAGGTTAGTCTCCGTGTCCTTAGTCTAAGGACTTAGGCCTGTCTCTCAATCTAAAACTATGGGCTTTCTTGCTTCTTTTCTTTGTATGTCATTTTGTGCCAACCAAAAAGCTGCCCCCTCGTTGCTCTCCCAAAGCCTCATTCCCTTTTTATCCCACTTCTCCCTACCCAGAAACTTCTATCTGAAAACTCACCTTTTCTAGATACCCTCCTTAGATGTATGTCTACCCAAACATAACCATACCTCATCTTACGCTTTTCTGTTGGGTCCCATCACATGCTGATCATCTGAATCTAACATCTGGGTTCTAATCACGTATTTCCTTTCTCAAACATCAACTACTAAGAAGACTGGACTCTGAATACAGGACTCCCTCAGCAGTACTGCCCAAATCACAGATCATAACTAACAAACGTCTCTTCCTTGTACATCCCGAAGGAAGGCAGGTGTCGTTCTAGAGACACTTCAAGAGGGCCACTGGAGCAGTCATTATCCTCACAATCATTGCTGACATTAACATCTGACTTGTCCCTTTAGTAGCATCTGGATGTATTACAGCACCCAGTAAATCATGATGTGCATTTCAGACATCAGCAAATAGGGTTTGACAGAGCCGATGTGAAAGCAACATTAATATTGCTCCAAGCCAAGGTCTGAGCATTGTGCTCTTCCTTGCTTTTTATTTTACTAGCTTCTCACACAACATTTAGTCTCCACACACCTAACCCCTGTCAGCCACTCACTCTCCTCATCTTCCTACCTGCAGCATGTCATACAGTGACAGGCCCCATCCTTACCTTCCTGTTCTTGGCTTCTAGTGTGTGAGACACTCCTTCCTTGCTGGACGTTCTTTCTCTGCTTCCCACTCTTGGTGAGTGCTTCCAAGCCTAGCCCTTGAATGTGATTTTACTTTTACGTTCACTCACTTGGAGGACTGAGCTAACCCCATGGTTATCTACGAGTGACTCCCAGCTTTATAGCCCTGGCCCAAACTTCCACATGAACCAAACAGCCATCCTCAAAAGCCTACTTGATCTCTCCGCTTGGCTAGCGGGCATCCCCGTTTGCCTAAAACCAACCTTCTAATCTCAAACTCTTCTGTCAACAATATTCTCCATCTTTGTTTGGAACCACTCCATTCTTCCAAAGAGTTAAACCGACAAACTTTAAATCAAACCTGGGATCTGTTTCTGAGCCATGAGCAAATCCTTCAAAATACATTGAGGAACTAATTACTGTCAGAGCTACTGCAACCTCCCTGGTCCAAACCACCACCACCATGTGTCCTCTGAATTATCATCTAACAACCTTTGAACAAGTCCATCCCCCTTGTCTCCACTTGAGTGTATTTCCAACACAGAAGCCATACTAGTCCTGTCTAGATGTTAAGTCAGAACTTACCAACTGTCTATTACAAACCTCCCCATCCCTTTCTGCCTAAAAGCCAACTGTCACATTGGCCAAAGGGCTACTACTAGTCCCTGCTCCCTTGACCTCCTGGCGCCATCTCTGACCATTTCTATAGCCACATAGCCCTGTTACTGTTCCCTCTGCCTGAAGCACTGGTTCCCTCCATTGTTTCCTGTAGGGTGATACCCAGATACCATTTTCCAGATGATGTCCTTATTGATAACTTCTGGGAGGTTCACCCAAGGCCACACTCACCCCATGGTGTTGAAGTCATCGTCTGGGGGCACGTAGTCCTCATCATCACTAGTGAGACCCAGCTCATTCCCATAGCACTGGTGGACAAAGTGCCAGAGCTCCTTGGGGCACAGTGGCTGCAAGAGAGAAGAGAGTGACTTGGATTGCCCTCCCTCAGGCCCTGCCATTCTGCACAGAAGCACTAAGCCAGGCTGGCCCCGTTGTGGGGAAAGAAGGCAGAGGACCCTCTTCCCAACTGAATAGAGAGGACACCTCTATGACAATGCCACCCACCTCAGATATCCCAGTCAGATGCCAGTCTCCCATCTGAAAATGTAGATTCCAACAAAACCAAGGATGTGGACCTTCCTTGCCTGCCCCTTCAACAGAGCTTTGCAGAATGGGATTAACAGGCCTTCTGGAGATGGGAAGCACCCCATCTTCTACACCCATGTTAATCGAGGGCCACAGTTATCTCTGAACATCCATAGGTGCCCTGACTCAGTCTTGCAACACCACAGAAATGAAAAGTCATCTACCCAGCTCTCTCCTGACAACCTGAATATTTCCTTCTTCATTCTGAAGGGCAATCAATTTGTGTACAATCCTATGTCTAGTTCCCAGTGTTTGCTTATTGAGGAGGCGTCTATTTGTTCTCTTTAAAAATACTGTCCTAGCCGGGCGTTGGTGGCGCACGCCTTTAATCCCAGCACTCGGGAGGCAGAGCCAGGTGGATCTCTGTGAGTTCGAGGCCAGCCTGGTCTCCCAAGCGAGTTCCAGGAAAGGCGCAAAGCTACACAGAGAAACCCTGTCTCGAAAAACCAAAAAAAAAAAAAAAAATACTGTCCTAAGAAAAGCTAGTTTTCCAGGAGGGATTGAAATGGCCGAGTTGGGGGAGGGACAGAGAGAGCGAGCAATGAAAGAGACTTGATAGAGAAAGACATTGTGGGGTTAGGGAGAAACCTGGTGGTAGGGAAATTCCCAAGAATCCACAAGGATGACCCCAGCGAAGACTCCTAGCAATAGTGGAGAGGGTGCCTGACCTGGCCTTCCCCTGTAATCAGATTAGTGACTACCTTAATTGTCATCATAGAACCTACAACCAGTAACTAATGGAAGCAGATGCAGAGATCCACAGTCAAGCACCAGGATGAGCTTCTGGAGTTCAGTTGGAGACGGGGAGGAGGGATCATATGAGCAAAGGCGTCAAGATCATGATGGGGAAAATCACAGAGACAGCTGACGCAAGCTAGTGGGAGCTCATGGACTCTGGACCGACAGCTGAGGAACCAAACTAGGCCCTCTGCATGTGGGTGACAGTTGTGTGGTTTGATCTGTTTTTGGGGCCCCTGGCAGTGGAACCAAGACTTATCCCGGAAGCATGAACTGGCTTTTTGGAGCCCATTCCCTATGGAGGGATAGCTTGCTCAGCCTTGATGCAGGGAGGAGGAGGGGGCTTGGTCCTGCTTCAACTTGGTATGCCAGACTTTGTTGACTCCCTGAGGAAGGCCTTACCCCCTCTGAGGAGTGGGGGGGAGGGGGGGTGGGGGTGGGGGAAGAGGAGAATGAAATGAAATGAAAAATTTAAATTAGAAAAAAGAGAAGCTAGTTTTCATAGGGTACAATTTCCAGAGGGAAGCAAATGAGTGTCAAAGAAACCAGGATCATGGGTGGAACCGTTATTGAGTCACAGACTAAAAAGAAGGGAGAAAGTGGTCATGACACGTACGTGACAAACAAGAGCATAAGGAAAAGAGATGCAACCAATGACGAGAAATAAATAAGTGGAAACTCAGGAGTCCTGACACTAATAGACTTTCCAGATAATACGAGAGGTCTCCAGACCCACACTTTGAAGGAATGGTTCAGGCATCTGGAAGAATCCCTTAAGTCAACCTTCTAGTTTTCTGACTTAGTAGGACCATCTAGCATGACAGTTGGGTCCTGTTTCTGGACCAGCGGGTGTTGAGTACTAAGCCTTTCATCTCTTACCTACAGCTCCCCTCCTATCTCTAGCCTACGTGGACACCCTTCTTCCCGCCTGGAACATACCTGCTTTCTGTCCAACTCTGTCCTAGCCTCCTCACCAGTCACCTTCCCTGTACTGCTTTCCCTGACCAGTTCTGCCTGGCTCAGCTAGAGTCCACATGGTCAGGACAAGTGCAGTTAGCAGATCTTCATTAGATAAAATTAATAAAGTCATTTTGGAAGACACTTAGATGCCAAGTGCATGGCTCTGTGCCTTACTCAGAAATGACAACAGATGTGAACTGAAAAATCAAACTTGCCAGTAAATATGCAGGCCCATTATCACTTTACCATTACTGATGCCTAATAAGGTCAGGAGATCTCAGCTCAAAAAGCTACCAAGGTTTAGACCAGGGCCCTAGAGGCTCACATTACAAAAAAAAAAAAAAAAAAAAAAAAAAACCTATAAATAAAAATTAACTTAGTTGAGTTTCTGCAGGTAGTAATTTGCTCAGGCTAGAGTCAAGATAAATACATTCATGTCAATCATATAGTAACCTAGTTAGAGGTACATATTATTTATATAGGGATTTTTTTTTCCTTGCATTTGTTTCTCTGGCCTGGAGAGTTCCCCCAATATCTGACAGCTTCGAAATGGGAACTCTCTATGGACATGGGCTGTAATATTCCATCTGTGTCTCCTTCCAACCTAACTCAAACACACCAGCCATCACTTGGTGGCTAACTTGACTGAGTTTTCTTATTATTTTCTTTATTGACCTACATGACCTGCTCCTCCTCACCTCCCCAGCTGATCCCAGGAGACCACAGTAAAGGCTCTCGCTCATTCTTCTGCCCCCTTTGCCTCCTGAGCAGCCCCAGTGCTTTTCCACGTGGCTTGGCATGACCTGCCATGGCATGCCTAATTTCTGGAGAACCTGTGGATAGGAAACCGGCTTCCTTCACAGCAGTCATGTCTATAGCTACCTGCTTCATTCTACTTGGTTAACCCAAGCCCTGGAGAAGTACAAAACAGTGGGACTAAAGTGCCCGAAGTCATAGGTGCCTGACTCCTGACAGGGCTGGAGCATTCTCATAAAAAAGCTAACTCTGTTCAGGACTCAGGTCAAGATTACTAGTGAAAGATTTCCAGAGACATGGGCTCTCTAAGAGGCAGCCATACCACAATAAAAGCACGCTTCCCAACTAGGACAATATCCAAGTGAGAAGAACACTATGGGTGGATGGCCTTCCCAGGCTGAAGGACAGAGCCAATCCCTCCTGTCTATCTGTCTGTCTGTCTATCCATCCATCCATATATCTACTAACAGAGGGACTTTACGCCCTTCAGGACTTACCTTTTCAAGGAGAGCATTCTGCCAGAGCCGGAACATCATCATGTATGTCCTATCCCGGGCCCCAAATGAAGTAAAAAAGTGCTAGATTGAAGCAGAAGATGCAGAGAAACATCTGTGAAAACTTTTAACATAGTGACTAGAAACACATTCAATAAAAAAAAAAAATTCTTTTATTCAAAATACTAAGTCTCAAATGCTACTGACTATCAGTATCCAAAATCATTAGCACCCTGGGGACCTGAAATCTCCTGGAACCAAGTCCTTCAATGTTTTACCCAGACTTTCTTCTGTGTTTTTTACTCTAGTTCTAAACTGTGTCTTCAAAAATAAAAATGTTCTTTGCTCACCAACTGGAACTGGGCAAGAGGTGAGCTGGGATACAGCATAAAGAGGATGAGACAAACCTATTGATCCATCAACCTTCAACTAAATCTAAATATGCATAGTCTATAGTCACAGGACTCAAAATTGGGTGTTTTAGCTCAAAGTTCTAACATGCTACCCTAAGCCCTTGCTCAACCTTCAACCACCCCGCTTACCCAGGGAGTATTTTCTAGAACTTGAACCCTGCTTCCTGCCTGCCACTTCAAACCCATTCGTCTAAAGATTAAAGTGAGTTAAGGGTAAGAATACAGAAGTGGGGAGATGGGGAGTGGGATATGGGGGTGCATGGGTAGAAAGGTCAGAACTCGACAACACTCACCTTTTCTGAATCAGTACAGACTTGGATGGCGTTGGGAATGAGGCGAGCAGTTTTCTCTTTAGTCATGGAGCAGATGTCTTTCAAACGGACTGTCAGCTGGCATCACCATGGTGACAGAGTAGCAAGCAAAAGAGGGCATTAGCACAATCGGGCGAAAAGTGTTCATGGGGCACTAGTAGTTGCCAGACAAAATCAAATCGCTGTTCTCATAACTCTGGCCATGGAAGGGACCAACTTAGAGATGATACAGTTTACACCTTATGCCACAGAGGCCATAAACTAAGGAACCATCTCTAGCCATGGTACCTAGGTTCTACAATCCAGTATATGGGCAGAGGACCTGCTATTTTTGCTACTGACGAAAACACAGAACACTGGTGCTGGGAGGGCTTATAACATCATCTAAGTAACTTTTCTCCATCTTATTTTTAAAAGATGAGGAAATAAAAGCAAATTAAAAAAAATTAAGATCACAATTAATAAAATGCAGAACCCAGAAAGTGAGCAAGTTAGTTCTTCTGAGCCCTTCAGCCAACGTCCTGCCCACTTTACTGTGCCTCACTCTGCCACAACTCATACCAGATAGCTATGTGCATTTGCCAAAGGAAAACGTTTTTTTGTACTATCCTCCACACCCAAGAGATGGGAAAGAAGTACATGGCAGAAGAGACGCCATGACTGTGATTCAAAATTGGGTATCCTCCAGCGTTCAGGCCTGGGTTGGTGTTAACAATATAAAGGCAGAGCTGGGGTGGTGACGCATGCCTTTAGTCCCAGCACTCAGTAGGCAGAGGCAGGAGGATTTCTGAGTTCAAGGCCAGCCAAGGGGGTTGGGGGTGGAGGGGACACACTATAAAGGCTTGGGAAGAACACAAAGTCAGTAAACTGAAGAAAACGAAAGCAGCTTGCTCGGTCATGGCCAAGACCATGTCCAAAGGGACAAGTCTGGGTCTTTCTCTTCTTTTCTTTTTGCAATGCTGGGGACCAAGCACAGAGAAGCCTGTACATGCTGGGTAAGCGGTAAGCATATGTCCACTGAGATACAACACCTGCATCACCCACAGTCCTGCACCAACCCAAGTTCAAGGTCTTTACCAGAGTTTCCCATCGGAAGATGTTGCTGTAGAAGCAGATCCAGTTTTCTGAGAGGTAGAGTCGGCCCTGAAGAAGAATGTCTCTTTGGAGTGCACATGAGTAATCTGTGTAGGAAGCAGGATATGGAAGCTCAGAGGCAGGGGACATTTTCAGCAAGCCAGTGTAGACTGAGTGTGCCACCCATCCCTCCAGCACTGGGGGAGTCCAGTCATCTGCTGCTGACTAGGTGTACACGCCACTTGATCTAGCAACCAAGGGAGTCTCTAACATTTCATGATAAAAACACCGAGGAGATGGATAATGAATGAGTATGATAGCCAATAATGGGCCGGACTTAGAACAATTAAAAAGGCCTGTGCTGTTCAATTAATGTCCATCCTCTTACTACCATGGCAGCAACTGGTTCTATGGAGTGGCCATTTGCAGAGGTAAGTATGAATCCCTCCTGGGTGGGCTCTTAAGGATGCATGCCACAGGCATGGTGCTTGATCCTAAGATCTGGGACTTCAGATGTTGCCTGTTGCCAGCTCAACCTGCTTGCTTGTGTTGGCTCTCAGTCTCTGGTCAGAGGCAGCCTGAGTGCTCTCTCTGGAACTCCCAGACTTCCTGGCTGGCCCCCTCCCAGGTTACTAGCTCACCAACAATGAGGCGCTCCGTGTCTGGAAGTTGCTTAAAGAGTTTTCTGAAGTCTTCATTTCTCTGCTTGTAAGTGGGGCTTAACACCTGCACAACAACAGCCAAGATTAGCATCATATGTCCACACGCTGTAGGATTAGAGATGGATGCTGGGGTGAAGGAGGGGGATGCTTATGCGTTAGAAAAGCAGAGAGATGAAGCTTTCTTGCCATAGTCCCTGAGAGGCCAGGTTAAGAAAGGGGCCTTGGCGTGGAGAAATAGCACAGAGGAGCCAGTCCTGAAAAACCCTTCACGCAGCATCAGTCAGTGAGAAATATGGGGCCCACATACGTCCCAAGAAGAGAAAGCAAGGAAGGAAACCTTCAAAGGTCTTCCCAGGCCCTAAGATGCCACCTATCACAGCCCTGCTTCCTGCCAGCTCTACCTTGGCAATGGAAAAGACCTGAGGGCCAACCTAGATCTCAGCAGGACTTTGAAGAGGGTTGGACACTGCGTACCTCTTGAAGTTTGTTATGACTAACACAGTGAGCTAAAGACATGATTTTTTTTTAATCATAAAACATGGCACTAAGGAAAATAAAAAAAAAAAATCCAGTAACAGAAAGAAAAGAAAAGGGAAACACAAGTTGTGAAGTTAAAAATCCTTCGGCACACAGGCATGACACCTCCCTCCCTATTCTTACCAAATGAGCTACAAAATCTATGTACTATGAGGAAACTGAAGCAAGAGAAAAGCCCCATGCCTAACGGCACCCAACTGCTATACAGTGGCAGACTCCAGGATGAGAGTCCATTCTCCATAAGCCGCAGAAGCCGGGAGAGGACCAGCAACGTGTACAGTATAGAGAACCAGATCCTAAAAACAGTTATGCATCCGGTGCCTGGTCATCCCCATAAAATAATTTGGCAAGTTTTCCCTGGAAACCCCACCAGCCAGTAGAATAGTTAGGAATTCTGCCCTTTCAAGGCATACAGCTTGAAAGCTTTTACAAAAATGAATGGAAATAAAAAAGATGGGTGCCCATAGATGAAGGCCACTTGAGGATGATACAAAGAGAAGACAACCTAGGGAGAGCCACACATGAGGACAGAGGCACATTTGCATTCTACCCGGCCATGTGCTGACCTACTTAACACACACACTAGGCTGCTGACCCTCTGCCAGAGACACATGCCTGAGGGACAGATTGTCCTGCTGGCAGTGACATGTCGTTCTTGGCCTCTTACCCTCTTACCCACTTCCCTGGGAATCCACAAGCACACAGCTGGTAGGGGACGGACCCTTCAACCGTTCATGTTTCAACTTTCTATAAAGCTAAATGACCCACGTGGAAACAAAGTCTGGGAGTGATCGCGTCTGAACCCAGAGCTGCCCGCCTCCGTGACAGCCTGCTGCCCTGACTAGAGGAAGAGGAACGTGAAGGGAGTTAGAGAGAGAGAAAACTGTGTGAGCTCAGTTTGGGTTGAAGCTCCAAGAGAGAGAAACCAGAGAAGAGCTGAAGAAAAGGAACCTCTCGTCAATCTGTCTATAATTTGAATTTCAAGCATTTGTTCTTGACTTACTTACATGTATAATATGAGAGGTCCAGTTACCTTCTCCAAAATATACCACACTATCATCATATGATGTCAAACTTCCCAAGTCACCTATGTGAGCTCGAACCAGGTTTCCAGACCACTAGAGGAAGCCATCTAGAAGCCTATTTATCCTATGATTTCTGGGGCTAAAAAAGACCTCAGGTTGGGTGGTTATGGCATACACCTTGAATCCCAGGCAGATCTCTAAGTTTGAGGCCTGGTTTACAGAATGAGTTCCAGAACAGCCAAGGCTACAGAGTGGAAACCCTGTTTCAGAAAAACAAAACAAAACA
>CABHPP010145448.1:0-19051 GCA_902168425.1 Peromyscus attwateri
GTTACAAGCATGCACTACTGCGCCCCACGTATTTTATGTGGGCTCTGGGGATTGAATTCAGGTTGGATCTTCGGCACTTTACAAACCAGCCCGTTTCCCCAGCTCAAGACTTCAGTTTTGGAAGGTGCACCTGGCTTGGGGTGAACAGAATAGACACCACTGTGGGTTCCAGGAATCCCGGCTTCCCACAGTGAACTGAGATCAAGTCATGAAGGAGCCTCTGACTCCTGATGCTTACTAATGGGGAACTGAAGCTCTTCTGGGCCTTTGGCATGCCATCTTCATAAACAGCCACACTTAGGAACACTTGGTGAAAGGGTAGGGAGATATAGCTCATAGGATAAAGTAACTCAAAAACATGAAGACCCAAGTGTGGATCCCCAAGACCCACCTAGGCCAATGTGGGAGCACACATCTGTAATTCCAGTGCTTCTGTGGCAAAATGGGAGGCAGGAACAGGAACCCCAGACGCTAACAGGTCAGCCAGCCTGGTGTGCAGCAATGAGCCACAAGTGATTCTGTCTCATGCAACATGGAAGGGGTGTGTGGGTGACACCTGAGATTGTCCTCTGACCTCTGTACTTGCATGCTTGCACACACACAAAGGTTTTTAGTTAGTTAGTTAGTTAGTTAGTTAGTTAGTTAGTTAGTTAGTTAGTTTTGAAACAGAATCTCTCTACATAGCCCTGACTGTCCTGGAATTCACTGCATAAACTAGGTTAGCCTCGAATTCACAGAGATCCACCTGCCTCTGCCTCTTGAGTGTGGAGATTAAAAGCATGACCCACCACACTGGGCCACACAGATTTTTAAAAGATGGGGTGGATGGGAGCCAGCAATATGGCTCACCAGGTAAAGCACTTGCTACTCACACTTGAGGACCTGAGTTTGATTCCCAGAACCCACAAAAAGGTAGAATACTACTATCAATCCACGTGAGTAATTAAATGGGTAACAGAACTATAAATTGAGGAAATACATTAACAATTACAGAATGGAGTAGACAGCAGAAGTCGTCATCTGACCAGGAGCAAATCCACCTCGCAGGTAGGAGCAGAGAGAAGGGGCAAGTGACCCATCTCCAACCCCTTATCAGAGGTCCCCGTTCAATGGCAGGAAGCATAGCCTCCTTTGGGCCATATAGCCCAAGGTCATGGGCAGAGCAAATACCACTACAGTGGAAAGAAAAAGAAGAGAACTCCCCAGACCTGTCTTCTGACCCCCACTTACACGCCGTGACACACATACTCACACACTCAGGCACACGCATCACACACACACACACACAGTAGTACAAGTCATCTTGTAAACAAAAGTTCCTGACTGTTGACCAGTTAAAAGGATAACTATCTGGATTTTGTCCGTTTCTCCATCTATAAACACACTTGATCTTTTTTTTTTTTTTTTTTTTTTGCTTCCAAGACATTTTCACGTGTGATTCCAGAGATAAAATAATTTTTTAACTCTTTGGCCAAGCAGCGGGTTTCTCATAAGGACTTTAATTTCTTAAAGGTCGCCTATCATCTGATGGCTGCTGTGGCTCCGTGAGATGCACCCCCGTTTCACTCATCTCTTCCTGTCGTTTTCTTTCTTAATGTGACATTTTCGAGTCGTCAGGACGACGCCCGGGCCCTTTCACAGCAGCGATGCTATTTTCTTCCATTTGCCTCATTTTACTTTTCTTGGGTGAGATCCTGCTGAACGTTCGAGTTCCTTTCAAATAACACCATGGCAGAGCTTGTTTTCACAGTGTGTCATTACCGGCTCACACACCTCTATTAGCCCGACCTCGGGAACGGCTTCCTCAGCCTTGCAGATTTTAAAAGGACTCTTATTTGCCTACCCTCCATTCACCTTGTCAGAGAATGAGAAATAGGCCAAAACTGAGGTCCTTCCTGTCTGGGGGAAGACAGGAAAAAAAAAAAAAAAAAAAAAAAGCTTCCAAGACCCGGCTCTGATGTTGGATGAGAGGCCACATGGCCAAGAGTGCAGCTTGGTTTCCGAGCATGAGACGCATGCATATTTTATATAGATCTTTTATTTTGAAAAGCAGGTAGTGGGACTGGAGAGATGGCTCAGTGGTTAAGAGCACATACTGCTCTTTTCTGTTTTGTGTTTGTCTTTGTTTGTTTTTTGGAGACAGGGTTTCTCTGTGAAGCCCTGGTTGTCCTGGAACTTGCAGAGATCCACCTGCCTCTGCTTTCTGGATGCTGGGATTAAAGTGTGTGCCACCACTGCCCAGCCACATCCTGCTCTTACAGAGGACCAGGGCTCAGTTCTCAGCACCTACATCAGGCACAACCACCTCTAACTCCCCTTCAAGAGGATCAAATGCCCTCTTATGGCCTCAGTAAGTACTGCAACCGTGTGGTACAGAGATAAACAGGCACACATACACATAAACTTTTAAAGTAATTAATTAATTTAAAATTGATGCCTTGTGATGATGCCCTAGTGGAATTATGCAGCACCTGTTTCTGTGATAAGAATATATTAGGGCTGGAGACATGGCTCCCCAGTTATGAGCACAGGCAACCTTGCCAGAGGCCCCAAGTTCTGTTCCCAGCACCCACATTGGGGTGCTCACACCTACCTATAACTTCAGCTCCAGAGGATCTGATACCTCTTGCCTCCACGGGCACCTGTACTCATGTGTAAACACACACACACTCAGAGATACACATAATTTAAAATACAAATAAATCTTAGAGAATATATTAAAGCACCTCATGTGGAATCATGACTCAGATTGTTGGCAGATATGAGGAACACAAGATAGTGTATGGCCAAGACTCCACTTCCATTTTGATCCCAGCAGTAAACAACTGAGCTGAATGAATCTGGAGTATGGAAAATTGACACAGACTAGTCTGGCTTTGCGTTTATATCTTTTCCCACCTCTAACTCCTTCTTCTGTGCCTCTGAGCAATTTTAAAGCAATTTTTTTCCCATCCATGTTGGAAGTGGAGAACAGGAGCTACCGATGAGAAATGTCTGTAAAATAAATAGATTCTCCTCAGGCTCAGCTAAAGAGGGAAGCAAGCCTGGTCTCCTCTCCCCACGATCTCCAGAGATACAGAGAAATGGCTGGTGTTCGGTCACTTTGGGGCTCATTATTTTTGTTAATGAGACATCTTTGGGGGTGGTAGTGCTTTGTTTGGGGCTCCTTCCGTGTTGGAGGTTGAACTCAGTGCCTCGTACATGCTGGGGCAAGCATGCTGCCACGAAGATGCCTCTCCAGCCTGTATGCTGTCTTCGAAACTCTGCATCTAGCCCATAGCACCCTTGCTCAGTAGAGCTTTGTCTGAGCATGCCCTTTGGAGCCTCAGAAGACAGAGGGATGTTGGTATAACGTGAACACTGGGCCTTCAAGTGCTGGGAAGTTGCTATACTCTAGAAGCCTCTTCTAACAGGGCTATACATTTTGATGAACAAATTATTCTCTGAATTTTGATGAACGAATTATCTATCTGAAGACCACAGACCGGTCATTTAGTCCAGCAGACTCTTTAGAAGAGAAGGTTGTGGCTTAAGTTTTCCTGCCTGGCCCACGGTCAGGACAAATCTCTTTCACCTGCCAGTCCCACCGCCGCTCAGACCCAACCAAGGAAACACAGAGACTTCTATTGCTTATAAACTGTATGGCCGTGGCAGGCTTCTTGCTAACTGTCCTTATATTTTAAATTAATCCATTTCTATAAATCTATACCTTGCCACATGGCTCGTGGCTTACCGGCATCTTCACATGCTGCTTGTCCTGGCGGTGGCTGGCAGGCAGGCTGGCAGTCTCCTTCTGCCTTCCTGCTCTTTTAATTCTCTCTGTTAGTCCCGCCTACTTCCTGCCTAGCCACTGGCCAATCAGTGCTTTATTAGCAACACATTTGCCATACAGAACATTCCACAGCAGAAGGTTATCATGACTCACTAGGATGGCATAATTTACATTTGGTTTAATGCCTCGTTTCTTTTCATTTGTTTGTCTGTCTGTTTGTTGAGGCAGGATCTCAGGTAGCCCAGGCTGACCTGAAACTTACCATGTAGGTAAGGATGAGCTTGAACTTCTGACCCTCCTGCCTCCACCTCCTGAATGAGGTGATTCCTGGTGTGCGCACCCACAGCCAGTTTCTGCGGTGCTGGGGATCAAGCCCAGGGCCTTGCACACGTGAGGCAAACAGTCTGCCAGCTGAGCATCACCAGCCTCCCTCCCTAGGTTTAACTCCACTACTTTCCCATCTTCTCTTGGGTGGTTCTTATCAATGGGCCATAGCGAACGGAGGATTCATGTCTTGCCTGCTCTCCACTGGAAGAGTGTCTAGGGCTCTACTCTCTAGCCGTCCTCAGCACTTGCCTTTCTGTAGTCAAGGACCAATTCTAACTGTAGCCCGGCAGGGGAAGCTGCTGTTCATGCCCTCCTCTTCCAAGCACCCCCACCATTCCTCCCTCCGTGACCCGGGTCACCCATAATGATCCCAGTTCTTCACCAAGTCATCTCTAGGTGCCCAAATAAGTGTGACAAATGCGGGCTGTATACTTCACCCAACAGTCTCGCCTTTGTGCCTAACTACAGTCCCAAACACAAAGCTAAAATTCCCCAGAACCCAACTAACTTTGGGTTTTCCCAGGTTTCATTTCTGTTGTGGTGAGAAAATGTCCTGACAAAACGGATTGATTTCAGTCTACCATTCCAGGTTATGTTCCATCCTTGCGGGGAAATTACAGCCATGGGAGTGTAAAGCAGCTAGTCATAGCAGACCTCCGAGTCGAGAACAGACAGAAACGGATGCATCATGTTCAGATGTCTGCTTACTTGTGCTCAGCTCAATTTCTCCACTCTTACACACGTCAGGGCCCCTGCCTAGGGAGTGGTGCCGCTCACAGTGGGCTGGATCTTTCCATGAACTTATTCATAGGCATGCCCGCAGACTAACCCACTTCGGACATCAACCTGGCACTTCCTAAACATCTTAACGAAAGGATTTGTTCATAAGCAGGCTCTCGTGTGGCCCAGGCTGGTCTCAGGCTTTCTACCTAACCAAGTGCCTTAGCTATGTTTCTTTTTGCTGTGATAGAATACCCAACAGAAGAAACTTCAGGGGAAAAAAGGCTCACCATTTTAGGTTATGGCCCACCCTTGTGGGGAAACCAAGGCAGTGGGAACTGGAAGCAGCTACATCCATAGTCAAGAACAGAGAAAAAGGAAGTAATGAATGCTTGCTTGTGCTCGGCTCTCTTTCTTCACACACAGTTCTCGATGCCCTGCTCAGAAAATGATGCAACCCGTAGTGGGTTTCATAAAATCTGTTAACATAATCAAGATACTCTCTCACAGGCCAACCTACTCTAGAAAGTCCCTCATTGAGACCGCGTTCCCATGTGATTCTGGGTTGTGTCAAAGTGACGGACCTAACCGTCACTAGGCGATGAGGTCCAATCAGTTCCAGAACCAGATCCAGGTAACTCAATGTTCAGAGGAGCTTACATGTTCTCACAGGCCTCTTCCCAGTGTCTGGCTTTCAGATACAAGTTGACCACACCAAATCTGAAAGTCAGAAATCCAAATTGCCCCTGAGGTAGAACATAGGTCAGTTGGTTGAGGTTATCTAAGAACTGGTCACTGCCCATCTCTAGGTCAATGAATTAACACATACATTGTAATACATTGGATTTGGTATTGGCTTTCAAATGACAAAGTGGTGGAACGTTTAAGTTTGCTGCTGGTGTTTGTGGTCTGGCTTGTTTCGTCTCTGGCACCAGGCACTAAGGTTGCTGGGAGAAGTCAGGAGTCTGCCCCAGGAACCCAGTCTCTAGAAAGTGCTGCTTTGGTGGCCCGTTTGGCCAGTTGGTAATGCTGAAACAGGTGTTCTAAGTCCTGTGTCACTGGGCCATCATAACTGTTCCATAGACATCCAAAAGCAGCCCAGATTAGAGGCTTTGTGGACCAAGAAAGTGCTGAGCCAGCTGGATGAGGGAGGCCACTCTCTATGTCCTTCAGCATCAGGAGAGGGACCCTTCAAGCTAAGTGAAACTATCAGGATAAAGAAGTTGTTTTCTCCATTTCCTGATGATCTAGTTCCAAGGGAAAAGGGGCTTCTTTGGCTACAGTTCCAGGCTGCAGTCCATCACTGCAGAGATGTCAAGGAACGGGAAGCAGTCGGTCACATTGTATCCCTTGAGCTTTAAATGCAAAGTATCCCCATAAGCTTGACACTTGGTGCTGTTGGAAAGTGGTGGAACCTCCAGGCCAGGGAGCCTCACTGGAGGAAGTCAGTCACTGGCCTCGCTTCCTGGTTCCCTCTCCCTCACTCCCTTCCCTCCCCCCTCCCTCTTCTCGTGTGTGTGTGTGTGTGTGTGTGTGTGTGTGTGTGTGTCTGTGTGTGTCTCTGCTGTCTGCTGTCTGTCTGTCTCCTGTATAAAGATGAAAATGAATGGATCAGTCTGCTTCCTGGCTGCCAGGCCATCCTTCACGTTCCTGCCATCATGGCTTCCCTGTCCTGATAGACGGTGCCCCTTGCTGGAACTATAAGGCAAATAAACCTTTTCTTCCTTAACTTACTTTCTGTCAGAATATTCTAGCACAGCCACAGAAAAGTAAGGAATACAACATCCAAGAGCAAAGAAATGCTTCTGTACATGCCTGGGGCTCAGCTAGCTTTCTCCATTCTTACACACTCCAGGTCCAAACCCAGGAAATGGTGGCACTCGCTTCTATGCTGGAGCTTCCCACAGCAATTAAGGCAATAAAGATGCTCCTCCCCTACCCAAGCCAGTCAGATCTAGACAATCCCTCATGAGAATTCTATGTTGTGTCAAAGTGACAATTAAAACTGACCATCACACCAGCCGTTGAATGGATTCTTCTTTAAAGATATAAAGGGAATACCTATTCCTAGAACTAGATTGCTACCCCACTACTGTATTAAGAACAAACAGGAGAGGCCTAGTGATATAGCATACCATTTGTAGGCCTGGCCTTTCTGTCTGGAAGGTGCTGTACAATGCACGATCTCTCTCTTCTGGTAGTAGAGAAGTAGTGTGTGAAACAGTGAGAACTTGTTGGGCATGGTGGTGCACATCTTTAATCCCAGCATTTAGGAGGCAGAGGCAGAAGGATCTCTGTGATAAGAAGGAAAGGAAGGGTGGGTGGGAAGGAGGGAGGGAGGGAGGGAGGGAGGGAGGGACAGTGAGAACTCACAAAACCACGTTCAAGGGCTAAAGTTGTCCTAACCCACAAACACAGCCTAAGGCACTTCACCTCCAACTGTGTGGTAGAAGGGCATACGAAATGCTCAGCTGTGTGGAATTACAACTGGACTTGGACTTGGGCAACTGTTTTTCACCAAGCCTGAGAATATTAAATGTTTCTACAAAATATCTCCTTCAGTCCTCACAGCAGCTCCACGACAAAAAGCATCAGTGTTGACCCCATTGTGCTCCTAAGGAGACAGAGTGCTTGTATTATCTTAGGTAAGCTTCCGGAACCAGTGAGAATAGACTGTAAATGAGCCTCGAGAATCCATACACAAGGGCGGTTGCCATGGTTACTGGAAGAGGATATGTTAGCATCGGAACTCGAATCCTGGTCTTCCTGACGGTACAACCTGTGCTGTTCATCATCTCTCTGCCCCAGCCATGTTGACCAGTAATCAATTTCTTTGGGAAGCTGAGGTTAATTCATTGCCCAAACTCCTTCCTGAACCTCCCACGCTGGCTAATTAATAATGATCAGAAAAGTACATCCTGAGTTTCTATAGGTCCAATATTTTATTATTCTTGGTGTTCCCCCATTAAAAGTGACCAGAACTGGGGGCCGGGTGTACCTCTGTCGTATATCACTTCCCAGTATATATGACTCTCCGGGTTTAGCCACCAGTACATAATGAAGTAATTAATTAAAATAAAGTGACTGAGGCTGAGGCGACTGGGTAAAGTGTCTGCCACCCAAGCGTGAGGACCTGAGTTTGATCCCCACAATCCACATCTAAAACACTGATTGTAGTGGTATTCGCTTCTAACCCTGGCACTGGAGAAGTGGAGGCCACTGGATCCCTGAGGCTCACTGGCCAGCTAGCCTAGCCAAAGAGGAGAGGAAACAATATGGAGAACAGCTGAGGAAGATATCTAAGGTCAATCTCTGGCCTGCACACCCACATGCACACACATGTGCACATAACCACAGATATACATACATGCATACATACATACATACATACATACATACATACATACATAGAAGAAAATGAAGCTGACCAAGAATCTTCATTAACTCACTTAGGAGTTAAAAACAATTCTTTTTCCTTTCAACACAGAGAAAAATACCTCAGTGATTGTGTCAGGGTGTCCCAGTCCTTGCCAGGAATAAAACACACGCCCCTTTATCTGATCTCCCTTGTCATTTTAATTTGGAGAGTGGGACCTTCCTATTTAGAAACACTCACTGGTGGAGTTGGAGTGTTTCTATTTAGAAACACTCACTGGTGGGTGGCCATGGAGACGTCCGCCATCTAGAGGGTCCTTGTTAGACTCTGGCCTTCTGGAGGACAGACTGAAGCCCATACGGTGTGGCCAGTTTTCCCTGGAAGAGTTAAACCTCAGCACTGAACATTTTCTCCTACCCAGTTTTTGTATGTGCATGTGTGTGCACACATCTGTATACAGGTGTGCACACCCGTGTGAATTTGTGCCGAGGCTGGAGGGAGGCAGCAGGTGCCCTGCACTGTCACGCTCGGCCGTATTCCCTTGAGACAGGGTCTCTAACTGAACCTGGAGCTAGGCTGGGGGCCAGCAAGCCTCCGTATCTCCCTCCGTCTTACACAGTGCTGGGGCTACAGTCACAGGGCAAGTGCTGTTACCCGCCGGGCCCTCTCCCGGTCCTCACATGTTTCTTGTGTTTCTCCCTTCTGTGGTAAAGAATTCTGTAGGGGTGGAGTGGAAATAAAATGAACCTCAGAAAGAAGGAGAGGGAGACAGAGGCTGGGGGGAGGGAGGGAGGGAGGGAGGGAGGGAGGAAGGAAGGAAGGAAGGAAGGAAGGAAGGAAGGAAGGAAGGAAGGAAGGAAGGAAGGAATCAACAGAAATAGCAAGTTGGCATGGGTGAGGTGTGTGGCAGGGCTGTAAGTAGGCAGAAGCCTTTGGTTGGAGATGGTGGGTTTTCTCTACCTGGATTATTGTCATTCAAGCCTTAAACGTGCTGTGTGACCTTCATACATGTGCTTCATTGTGCTGTCACAGGTAACGAGTACACAGGAACCAAGAGGAAAAATGCTTCCTGACAGCCGACAGGAAACTGTTATTACAGTGTTTCAAAGTCATGCATCATTTCCTGTCATCTTAATTAGTGTGACAAGAAAACTCACGGCCAGGAAATGGTGTGATAGCCGGGCAGTGGTGGTGCACACCTGTAATCCCAGTGCTTGGGAAGCAGAGACAGGCAGAGCTCTGTGAGTTCGAGGCCAGCCTGGTCTACAGAGTGAGTTCCAGGACACCCAGGGCTACACAGAGAAACCCTGTTTTGCAAAAAACAAAAACAAACAAAAAACAAAACAAAAAAAAACAAAACAAACAAAAGAGAGAGAGAGAGAAAGAAAGAAATGGTGTGGTGTTCACTTGTGATATAAGCGTCCTTGGAAGAAAGTGAGTGAGGCTTGGGAGATTTAGTGTTTAATTATTTCATCTGGGTATGTATATGGTGTGTGTGTGTGTGTGTGTGTGTGTGTGTGTGTGTGTGTGTGTTCGTATCTATGAGTGCAGGTACTTGAACACCACAGTCGGCATGTAGAAGTCAGACAGAAATGTCAACTGTCCATCCTCACCTTCAACCTTGTTTGAGATAGAGTCCCTGTTGTTCGCCATTCGTCATCCCAACCAGCTGGCCTTCGGGATCCTCAGGATTCTCCCTCCTCTGCCTCCAGACTCCCTGGAGGAGCCTGGGATTACAGCTGTGTGCTGCTGCATCCAGCTTTGTGTGGGCTCTGAGTTCAGGTTCTGAGGCTCGCACAGCACGCACTTATGCACCCACTGAGCCGTCTCCCCAGGCCCCTACATCTTTATGTGTGCTGAGATATTCTGGCGCCGGTAGTGCGTAATTGTTGGTGCAAATAATTATTCAGAGATGATTAAGCTTAGGTCACATTCAAGTTCATCGAGCAATAGCCTCTAATTCTTTAATAGTAGGTTCAGATTGGTTGATCTAAAGGAGATTAAACCCCCCCTCCCGTGCCCCCACAAGACTCTCTGTTTAAATGGATAAGCATTTGCTGCCCCCATTTCTTCCAAGGTTGTTTTTGACAATGTAGAGCTGAGGAGGGCATCAGCCCTTCTTGGCAGACCCTCATTTTGAGAGGTCAGGAAATACTGTGGGCTCCAACAGCTCCGGTTAAACCTGCCAAGACCCTGTCTGTATCTGCTAGCGTTTTCTTCTCTTCCCTTTGCGAGAGGCGACGCCTGATGCTACCCTGTATTCCCAGCTGTTAGTGGGTTGTTAGAGTCAGATCTGGACCCTGGCAGCCCTGACATGCCAGGTTAAGTCCAGCATCTTTCCTCAGTGGGTCAATTAGAGGGGCCAGAGATACCAAAAAGAGAGTTTCTCAACTGCGGCCACATGGGGGAGAGAACAAGTACAGGTCTAGTGACTCCCACATTGTCTTTGGGGTCCTGACACAGGTCTTAGGTTTAAACAAAGCACAAGAGATGTTCATCAACAGGCAGTCCTGGTCAAGGTGTGATTCAGCCCATCACTGACCCATCGCTGTCTCAGCTCCAGTCCGTCCTGCAAGGTTGTCTGACAAGTTGTGAGACTGTGTGAAGTCTCTTCCTGGGAGACAGGTTCCTCCCTGGCTGACACCAGGCTCCGACCTTTCCCTTCATTCAGTGTCATACTAAAGGTTAATTCCAGTTCCGTGGGTCTCATTGTCTCCATGTCTAATTGACAAAGGGAGGGGCTCTAATGTCTCTTTATCTTTAGAATATCTTCATTCCTGCCTGGATAGTTACATTTCTTGGGGGAAATGGCCCGGGTATTTCTGAACACGAATGTACAAGGAACCCCAGCATCCTCCACCCTACCTCACTCCCACCAGACACGCATCACCGCCCCCCACAAGTCTCCCTGTTACGGGATGTGTGCCTCAAGCCGTTTTGGACTTGGCTTCCGCATGTGGGCAGAGATAATCAGGATTAGAACCAGCCTAGCAACAGTCCCGCACAGCACTGTATCCCCACACCTGGTATACACAGAGACTGTTGCATTTGGGGGCCCACTGACCCGTGGTGTCACATCCCTTTGTCCCAGCAGCTCCCTGCTGTGGGCTAAGGACCTTTAGCTTGTCTCTGCTGCCCTCTACTGTCCGTCTAGGGAAAGTCGAGTTTTGCTAGCTGGGGAGGAAAGTTGGGAATTGCAGGCTTTGCAACTTCTGCTTCCACAGAGGGGGGAAAAAAAAACCTGCAGCTGGTGGTGTCCCCAGTGAAAACTCCATCATCAAACCTGTGTTTACTGACCTCCCAAGTTCGAAAGCAGTTCCATTTGAACTGTAATCAAACCACTAAGTGACCTTTCTGCCCCGGGTCCCCAGAGTCCCTGAAAGGGCCCCTTGTTCCCTGCTTGAGTGAAGAAACCTTCTTCTGTTTAGTCAAGCAAGTGTTTTTGCAGTTATGTGCCCTGCTGAGTGACAGAAAGACAGTTGTTGGGTCTCGGGTTTATTGTTGGTTTTTGTTTCGTTCCCCCACCCCCCACTGCCCGACAGCCCCCAACCCTTCTGTACTTTCATATCAGAAAAGGAGATGGGAGCAAGGCAAGTCCCTTCGCAGGGCCTTGCACAGTCTCTTTCTTCTGCAGATCCTGGTATGAGCCCCTCGCTTTGTCCCAAGCCATCAACCTCAAGATCTAAGACCCTTGCAGTACGTCAGAGGCATCCACAGAAGCAGACCACAGGAGCTGAGAGGCGGCCGTGACTGATATATGTTCATGTGATGTGTTTTCCTGTCTTACAGCTGTTTGTTGGGCTGGGATTCCCCTATGAGGGCCCAGCTCCCCTGGAGGCCATCGCAAATGGATGTGCTTTCCTGAACCCCAAGTTCAACCCTCCCAAAAGCAGCAAAAACACAGACTTCTTCATTGGCAAGCCGACCCTGAGAGAGGTGAGTATCGAAAGCGTTCTGCTTTCTTTTAGGGTTTGTGTTTGTCTGTGTATGGGAGGGTGGCACATGTGTGTGCGTGTGCACATGCAGTTATGCGCATGTGTGTAGGCATGTTTGTAGTGGCCAGAGGGTGAAGTGTGGGGTCCTCCTCCCCCCCCCTTTACTTTATTCACTAAGGCAGAGTCTTTCACTGATGTGACTACTGTAGCTTGCCCTGGCATCCCCTGCCTCCACCTCTTAGGCTCTATGATTAAAAGCAGGCTACCATGCTCACCCTGCTTCTTCGATACATGCTGAGGCTTTGTACTCAGGACCACATGTCTCCACAGCCAGCTCCTGTCCTCCGAGCCAACTCTCCAGTCCCTCCCCCATCTCTATTTTGAATGACCACGGTGGGTGCTCTAGTCTCCTCACAGTCGACAGCTGGAATGAGGAGGCCACTGGGAACGCTTGCTCGTCTCCTCTGCATTGCACGTGGTGGAGGTGCAGAAGAAATGGTGGCCAGTGACTGTTCAGAGAACGTCAGCCTCAGAGGTGGAGAGGTGGATTAGTCAATAAAGTGCTTGCCATACATGTTAAATCCCCAGAGCCCTGTATAAAGCTAGGCGTTGTAGCATACTCTTAAAATCCCAGAACTGAGGAGGCAGAGACGAGTGGATCCCTGGGCTTCACTGGCCAGCCAGCCTAGTTTCCTTGGTGAGTTCCAAGCTGATGAGAGACTATGTCTCAAGAAAACAAGGTAGACAGTGCCTGAACAACACCCAGAGGTTCACCTGTGACCTCTCTCTGTAGGTACACACATGCATTCACACACACACACACACACACACACACACACACACACACACACGCACACACAGAACATCAGTCTCTAGAGATGACATCAGAGTTGATGGAAGGGCTGCTCCTGCATTTTTAGCTCACCCTCAGCGGGCACCACGCTGTCAAGCCATCCCCTCATTGCTTGAGCCCTTCACAGGAGCCTGGCTCCATCCGCCTTTGCAAATGCTCTTGAAACCTGAGCTTGGGTGATGAATCACCAGGGAGCATAGCTGGGATTCATTTGGGGCGATAAACAGAAGTCATTTACAGCTCAGTGTGGGTGATCCATGTCAAAGGTGGGGGAGACAGGGCAGACCCAGGTGTGTGCAAGAAGCCATGAGATTGGCTTCCTTGTTACTTCTGGGCAGTTAGCGATTCTCCTGACTGCTCATGCGCAGGGACATTAAAGCAGAATCCCTCAGGGCCTCTCGCTGGTGAATCACAGTGGTGGAAAGTCCTAGTGTGACACAGCAGCAACTGTTTCTAGAACATTCATTTTTCAATTCTGTTGCTTTTTTTAACCCTTTGGGACACTTTCCTGAACTTGTCCTCCAAATAGTGCATCCAGTGTGTTTCTTCTCTCCCTCCCCTTCCTGTTTGCTCTTTGGAAGTCTTTATAAAATGTCTATTTAGATTCATTGCCCTTTTTTTTTTTTATTTATTTTGGTGTTTAGAGACAGGGTTTCTCTGTGTAACCTTGGCTATCCTGGTACTCACTCTGTAGACCCGGCTGGTCTCGAACTCACAGAGATTCTTCTG
This sequence comes from Peromyscus attwateri, assembly GCA_902168425.1. Lineage (NCBI taxonomy): Eukaryota > Metazoa > Chordata > Mammalia > Rodentia > Cricetidae > Peromyscus > Peromyscus attwateri. The sequence goes on from CABHPP010145448.1 coordinate 13,713, forward strand.
CCTCTGTCTCCTGAGTGCCGGGATTAAAAGCCTGTGCCACCACAACCCAATACTTTTGCCCATTTTTAAATGGGGTTTGTTGAGGGTTTTTTGCTTTTGAGTGGTAGAGGTTCCTTAGCTATTTAGAGTATTAGCCCTTTATCAGGCACAATTTGCAAATATTTTCACTCGTTTTATATGTTGGTGGCTTCTCTTGATGCGTTAAAAGCTTTAAAAGTTGGAGCTGTGGAAATAACCTTCATAGATAACGGGTTAGCCACACAGGCAGTAGGGCCCGAGTTCAGTCCCTAGAACACATGTTTAACGATAGCAAAAGTGAACCCTAGGCATGGTAGCACTCACTTGGAATCCTAGAACTGTGGGGAAGGAGACAGGGATCCCTGGGGCTTGCTGGCCAGCCAGCCTAGCTTGCCTGGCTTGTCCCAGGCTAGGAAGAGACCCTGTTCCAAAGAACAAGAGGGATGGCCCATGAGGAATAATCTAAGGTGGATCTCTGGCCTCCACACGCACACACATGCGTACACTTGTACAGATGAGCGTGCGCACTTGCGTGCACGCGCGCGCGCGCACACACACACACACACACACACACACACAGGACACTCCTACACACATTCTACCCCATGCCCAGGGAATGATGACACATGACAGTGCTCACATCAGCCAATATTGAGGAAGTGCTCATTGTCCTCTGTCACTTGCCATTATCTAATCATGTGATTGTGCTGATGTTGGGGAGGGCATTCATTCTCTGTGGCATAAGGAAAAAAAAAAGAGACTTTGAAGCACCTGCAAGGGATGATTCTATCAGCCCTTAAATGAGACCACAAGAGAAAGAGTGTGGACTCCTGTCATCTGTGGCTCCACATGTGACCTCATCCAGACAACTCCATCAGCCCAGTGTTCTCCCAGGAGGCAGAGATGCCAGAGGGAGTCGGCAGAAGCTGGGCCTATCTGCACAACAGCCTGTGGTACGAGCCGCCCTACTGGGGGAGTTCAGCAGAGTGTTTTCCACTGTCTAGTATCTCCATAGCTGATAGGGGAGCATGAGAAGGCAGCTGCGCATCATATAATGTACAGAGATAGCTGAGTGGGGTTGAGGATGTGGCCTAGTTGGTAGAGCACCTGCCTAACATGCACAGGCCCTGGGATCCATCTCCAGCACCGCATGAAATAGGTGTGGTGTGGTGGCTCACACCTGTCATTCCTGCACTTTGGAGGTGGAGGCAGGAGAGTAAGAAGTTCAGAGTCATCATCAGCTGTGTAACAAGTTCAAGGCCAACCTGAAATACACAAGCCCCAAATAAAAGCTGAGTGGATGAAAGAGGGGAGTTACCTTCGAGTTGTGCAAAGGAAGAATGTTCGGTGTTAACAGAAAGGGGTTGGGGTGGGCTTTAAAGAGAAAGGAGGAGAAGAGGGAACGTCTAGAGTGGATGAACAAAGGAGACCCAAGGTTAGTTTGCCTCATGCAGGAGAAGACCATCTAACAGCTTTGAGGGGGAGTGGTGACCTTGATCTCATGGCAGAAAGAGCCATTCGCCCTGCATTCACAGCTCTCAAAACCCCCACATCTCCTTAACCAAAGATGTTAATTGGAAAAGAGCTGCCAACAAGTCTACAGATTTCTAACTCCAAAACCTCCAGAGCAACGATTTTCAACCTACGGGTCTCAACCCCCATAGGGTCGCATATTTTGTATATCAGGTATTTACATTATGATTCATAACAGTACCAAAATTAACAGTTATGAAGTAGCACTGAAATACTTTTATGGTTGGGGATCTCCACAGCGTGAGGAACTGTATTAAAGGTTCACGACATTAGGAAGGTTGAGAACCACTGCTCTAGAGGGAGCTTGGAGTGGCTAAAGCGCTTGCTGCTCTTGCAGAGGTCTGGAATTCAGTTCCTGGTACCTACATCTAGTGGTTCATAAACACCTGTAACTCCATTCCAGGGGATCCATGCCTTCTCTAGCCTCTTTGGGTACCAGGCATGTACTCGGTACACATACATACGTGCCGGCACTCACGAATACACATTAGATAAATAGATGATAGGTAGGTAGGTAGATAGATAGATAGATAGATAGATAGATAGATAGATAGATAGAGAGAGAGAGAGAGAGAGAAATTCAGGCATGGTGGCATATGCTACCAGCATGGGGAGGCTTACTAGTCGGGGAATTGGCAAGCTCCAGGTTCATTGAGAGAACCTGTCTCCAAAAAAAAAAGTGGAGAGTAAGCAAGAAAGCTCACACACACACACAAACATGTATATACACACAGAGAGAAAAACCTTAGACATGATCTCTCTTACCCCAGCAAATGGAAAAGTTTTAACCCAAAGTCTCTTAGTACTATACTGTCTTTGTGTCCGGTAGACCTCTGTTAAATTACCCTCACACACGAACGTTGATCAAGGTCAGTTGTCTCCATTTCTCTTGGCCTTCGCTTGAGGAAAAAAGGAAAAACTGAGATTTCTAAATTTGAGCTTAGCTTTGTTTTTATTTTTGCATCAGACCAGGTTTTCAGAGTGCATTGTCACTCAGAGCAGGGAAAGACAGACCCCAGAGGAATGGAGTTGCTTCATTGTACTTTAATATAAATTAGATCTTTATCTTTACATTGGGGAATGTATTAATAGGTTCCTATAAAAGGAGTCTCCTCGGAGGTTCTACAGCGGTTCTGAAGTCACCTCTCATATTTCCCAAGATGCTGCTTGTCCGGAGGATGCCTCAGTAAATCTACTGACAGATACACACTCAAGTGGCTGAGATCAGCGGTCCTCAATAAATTATCAAGGAGGAACACAGAGTTCTGAGAGGGCTAATGAATCAAACACGCCTCACTCATAAAATTAAGTAACCCTCAGCAAATGCAAACGAATGAAACAGTAATGGCTCAGCATTGTGTGTTTGCTAAGTGCTTAGGGCAGCCTTGTAAATAAGCAGGGGCCTTTGGGGAGGGGAGGGGAGGGGAGGGGAGGGGAGGGAGCCTGCACTACTAGGTAGATGAGTCGATGGTGATATTGCTGGCCATTGAAATTTTAGCAGTAGATGGACTAATTAGCTTATTCTCTGGGCCACAAAGCAGAAATGATGTGACAGTCTGCCCACCCTCTCAAAAGGTCTAACATGGCATAAATGCAGCTATGGCAGATAGATATTCATATACATATATGTTTACACACACACACATATATATATATCCATACATGTGTGTATACGTATATACATATATATTTTAAGAGTGATTTTTAAGGCTTTGTTCATTTTTTTCTTAAGAATTGGGTGGTGTTCTCTAAGATGCTTTCTTTTTTGCTCAAGGATATTAGATTGGAACTGGGAAGACGGCTCAGTTGATATAAAAAGACTTGGAGGACTTGATTTCAGTCCTTAGAACCCAGGTAAAGAGCTGGGTGTGGTAGTGTGCACTTGTAATCCCAGTGCTAGGGAGGCAGAGACAAGCGGATCCCCGGGTCTCTTTGGCCAACCAGCCTAGGTTGATTTATGGGTTCGTAGTCAATAAGAGACCCTGTCTCAAAAATAAAAGTCCACAGGGGTCTTGAGGAATGACACCCAAGATTGACTTATGGCCTCCACACACGTGTACACACTCATACACACACAGACAAACAAACACATCCACATAAAGCTGTTCGGTTGCTGAAGGGTCTAAATTTGAACTTGGCTTTGCTGTTTTCTGGTTATCTAGAACTCAAGAACCTTGGAATCCCTGTGATATATAGGAAGCCTGATAAATAATATATGATGGCTGGGGATTAGCCCACTGCCTATCTCAAGCAAAGACCTTGTGGATTAGTGTTGAATCAAAATATTTTATACAGAGTTTTATTAATTGACAAAGGTTTCCACAGCTCTGTGGGCCTGCAAAGTCTCCAGCACTGACCACAGAGCCTGAAAAACAAGGACCGTGACAGAAGAGGGAGCCTGTGCAGAAACCAAGAAAAGCAGCAGCCTCAGGACTGCAAGGTTTTGTAATTTTCTGGAGACTCTCCCAGAGGCTTGTGCTCCTAGCTTCCTGCCCCAAACAGGGTTTGCAGCAGCTGGTGTGGTGAGGTGCCAAGGGCAGTGGTGAGGAGATGGCAGGTGCTAATGAGCTTTGTAGTTCTCTAAGTGTCTGTGTCTTTATGGAATCTGAAGGAGAAGGGGAAACAAGAGAGCCAGGCTGGCCTCTAAAGCAAAGGCCGTAGCACTAGCAGCTCGTGTAACAAAGGTGTTAGGATGTGTTTTCCAGCTGCGGAGGTTGGTCGGTGGGCGAGAGCACTTGGTGAACACACGTGATCATCGGGTTTGGATCCTGAGCACAAACATACAAGCTGAGCGTTGTCTCCAGCTCCTGTCCAGCTGTGCTGGGGTAGTGGGGAACAGAGATCAATGGGGCTTGCCAGTCTAGCTAAAAAACAGTGAGCACAGGTTCAGTGAGAGACGCTGTCTCATGAGAATAAGGTGGAGAGCGGCACAGACAGGCACCCAGTGTCTTCCCCTGGCCTCAGCACATGCACAAGGACATGTAACTGCACATACATTGCCCATACAGACACATGCAGTAAATGAATGAGTTATTAAATTAATAATGAATAAATAGAACATATTTTCTCTCCAGAAATGAAATTTGCAAGTAACAGGACTTGCCTTTGTAGATTTTTTTTTAGTTTATAATATATAAAAAAAGAAATATGTAAAAAAATAAATTCTAGGAAAATAATAGGTATTTCATTCAGTATTATGTACTAAGAATTATAGTAGAAGATGGGATGTCTGGTTCCACCTTCCAAGTGAACAGTTGTATTTAAAGGGGATAAAATATTCAGCGGAACACTGCCAGCCTTATTTTCTTACGTTTGACATTATGAAAAGGGAGCCGAGTATAATCTGTGTACATATCACACACGTATACACAGCTGTCATGAATGTGATATCTACCCATGGAGGCATGTTTTACTAGAGGATAGTACCTGGAGTGACATTGATGTTGCTGTGACATTTTTCTGAAATAGTGACTGTTCATGGATGAAGTCTCAAATAAACCAGTAGAAGGCACAGGGAGTGCCTGCCCAGCATGCAGGAGGGTTCCTTCCCCAGCACTGCATAAACTGAGCACATAATATAAATATAAATTAGACTGTTTAATATAAATTAGATTGTTATCTAAGCTTGTCATCCCAGCAGCCTAGAGGTGGAGATAGGAAGATCAGAAGGTCAAGGTCATCTTCATCTACCTAGTGAGTTAGAAGCTGCAGCCAGGACTACATAAGATTTTGTCTTAAAAAAAAAAGGACATTTCTTTATATATATATATATATATATATATATATAT
>CABHPP010145448.1:19527-55551 GCA_902168425.1 Peromyscus attwateri
ACTGCCTTAAAGAGGTGTAAGAAGACCCCAGGCAGAAAAGAGCAAGGGTGGTCTTCTAAAGAGCTCACAGTAGCCAAGATATGTGCTTGTACGTGCTTGGTTTCTTTGGCTACCTTTTTTTTTTTTATTTAAATACAAGGCCTCACATTGCCCAGACTGGCTTCAAACACTGTAGATAAGGATGAGTGAACTTCTGACCCTCCTGCCTTTACCTTCTGAGTGCTGGGATTACAGGCATGCACCACCACACCTGGTTCTATACAGTTCTGGAATGGACCCAGGACTTTGGTAGGGGAGGGGGGCAGGGTCAGACACTCTGCCAACTCCCCAGCCTCCTTGAGCCACATTTTTTTCCACATTGATTCTTTAGAAGGGAGTGTCCATGCCCCACAGTAGGGGGGAGTGTGTGTGTGTGTGTGCGCCACAGCACACTCGTGGAGGTTAGAGAACAACTTGTGGGTATCAGTCCTCTCCTTCCACCATGTGGGGATTGAGCCCAGGCCATCATCAGCCCTGACCCCAAGTGCCCTTTTCTACAGAGCCGTCTCATCTGCTCTGGCTACTTGAATCTTAAAACCGTTAGGAGGGAGACCACTCCTTGCTCTTCTGATTCTAAATTGTCTTTATAAATTTTATGTTCTGGGGCCGGAGAGATGGCCCGGTGGTTAGGAACACATACTAATCTTGATTGGTTCCCGGCACCCCCGTCAGGCAGCTCATCACTAACTGCCTGTAACTGCAGCTCCAGGGCATCTTAGAACCTTTTCTGGTTTTGGTCGGTAACTGTCTGCACCTGTGCGTACACACACGTAGATGCGCACATACATACATTTTAAAATCAATAAACTTTCATGTTCCAGTATTGCTGTGATTGTTTCTGAAACAATGGCATAATTTTTCCTACCATCACCCTTATGTGCACTATTACTCATGTCCATGGAGTTCCCAGCATCGCGTGTTGGTTTGAAACTGGGTTTAACTGTGCAGTCCCAGGCTAGCCTGGAATTTGTGGTTCCTGTCTACCTGCCAAGTAAAGAAATCACAGGCATGCCTGGCTTCCAGCTTTGATCTTTATTGTGATTTTCTGTGATTACCTGTCTGTCCCAGTCCGGAGAGTAGATACTGAGTTTATGGAGGTAATCTTGGCCGAGAAAAAGTAGTCCTTAAGAGCCCAGGATAGCTACAAGGCTGCATTAGCTACTGTTCTCATTTGTGTGATACAGTAACTGATAAAAGGCAGCTTAGGGAAGGAAGAGTTATTTTGGCTCAAATTCCAGGGGTACAGTCCATCACTGCGGGAAAGGCATGGCCACAGAAGCCTGAGGCAGCTGGTCACATCGCGTCCACAGTCAGGAAGCACAGAGATGCACACTGGTGCTCAGCTCACTTCCTCCTTTTTATTCAGTCCAGGACCGTGGCCCATGGAATGGTGCTGTCCACACTGGGTGGCTCTTCCCACCTTAATCCACAAGATCTAGAAACTCTTACAGACATGCCCAGAGGTTAGCTCCTGTGAGGCTGACAATCCATATCAACCACCACAGCGGCTACAGGCCCTGCTTAGTGATAGAGCGCCACTCCCTGTACGGAGGCCCAACCTGGCGCCACCTGTCAGAGCCTCTTTGTTATGACATTGTTCTATTTCCAGCGGGCTTCAAAAGTTCCGCCCATCACTATTTTTTTTTTAATCTGCCTCTTCTTTAGATTAGAAGGTTTTGGTTGCTCCAGGGAGAACAAGAATGCCTTACGTCCTGTTTGAGTTCAACTCAGCTCCCAAAGACAGAGCGCTTTGTCTAGCCCAGCACTTTCCCGGAGCAGTGGTGCGTGCGTGAAACTAAGATGCTACATACATGCCTTCTCTCTTCCAGCTGACATCTCAGCACCCCTACGCAGAGGTCTTCATCGGCCGGCCGCACGTCTGGACCGTGGACCTCAACAACCGGGAGGAAGTGGAGGACGCAGTGAAAGCCATCTTAAGCCAGAAGGTTGCTGCTTTTGTTCTGTTTGGTTTTTGCTGCCTGCCTGCGTTAGACCTGGGACCCGGGACTGCAGAATTTTGCAGTCTCTTGCTTTCAGTAAACAGAGCCTGCCTCATGAGTTGGACTCAGACTGTAGTCTGGCCATAGCATCTGGCCTAAGGGGTTCAAGGAGGCTCCGTGAGAGACAAAACAGCTGGTGACAGATGTGGGTTTGGGTCTTACAGCCCCTGCTGATGGGTCTTCGGGGGTCCTGGGTCCCAGGCATGAAGGGAGTGATCTTACTTATTCATATAATCTAATCATGTCCTTGGAGAGGTTTGCAAAATTGGGTTGCTTGTGTTACCTTCTACAAAGGGTAAAGTTTATAAAGTTGTTTTTGGTGTGTGTGTGTGTGTGTGTGTGTGTGTGTGTGTGTGTGTGTGTGTGTGTGTTTGTACATGTTCCTGTGGGTGTGGGGGCATTACATACATTCACATGCATGTGTCTTCTCTACGGCACTTCACTTCCTATTTTTCTTGAGACATGGTCTTTCACCAAACCTCAAGTTCACTGATTTGGCCTGGCAGGCTGGCCAGTGAGCCCCAGGGATCCACCTGTGTCCAGCCCCAGCACCAAGATTACAGACATGCCCCATCCCACCCGGTTTTCACGCGGGTGCTGCAGATCTACACACAGTCCTCAGGCTTACACAGCAGGCAGCTGGACCATCTTTCCAGTCTTGTAGTTTCCTACAGTGGATACTGTATTTTTTTTCTACCTAAACATTCCATAGAATCCTGTTAAAGTAACCATTCTAGACTTTTCCGATCAATTCAGTAAGCATGGATTAAGCACCTGTTGTATACAGGACACCCTCTGAGCCATTCTGAGAAGACAAGGGATGTCTACCTCCACCATAGATGGGGCTGGCCACCCCATGGGAAGTCTACCATCCCACAGGACTTTAGTTTGCCCGGGACTGCTGTTGAAGCCCCGAGGCACAGCCTGCCCTGTACTTCTCCTCTCCAACACGTTTCCCTTTGGTTATTACCTATTGGTGTGTGTGTGTGCTGTGAGGAGATGGGTAAGTGTAGGCTCAAGAAGGAATGACCAAAGATGGTTCTTTGTCCTGTCACCAACAATGCCGTTGGGCTCCATGTAGATGGATTGCTGGTGACTTCCACTCATGGGTGATCTCCACTTCCCATTCCTGTGACCCTCAAGACACTGGTGTCAGTGTGTCGGTCCATGCAGTGTAGCGGCGCCCAGCGCCATCTTTCCCATCCTCCCTCATTGTCTCAGCAGCCATCAGAATGCCCCTCACTCCATGAGCTTCTGGGGTTTCCTGTCCTCCTCCACAGATAATGCAAGCCCCTGTATAGAAGTCACAAGGCTTTTGTGATGCTCTGAGTCCCTTTGACCCTTGTCTCACCAGCTCCCAGTCCCGAGCGCCATCTTTTCATGTCATAGTTCACACTCTGGCTTAGGGATGCACGAAGTCCTGGGTTCCATCCCCAGTACCAAGTAACCCAGATACGGTAGCACATGTCTGAGTCCTGCCCCTAGGAGGTGGAGACAGGAGGATCAGAAGTTCAAGGTCACCTCACCTATATGGCAAGGCCACCACCTGGTCTCAAAGGGAGAAAGAACCTCAGGCCTCCCGGGGCCTCTAGCTGAGTTCCTCAGCTGTAGCACTCCATCCCCTTGTTTTTGCAGCAGGAGTTCTTTAGATGCATTCTCTCCTCACCTACTACTACAGACCAGCCATTCCTCCCTGCCTTCCTCAGAGCAGTGACCGTGTATTCCTTCAGCAGATGTTTGCTAAAGCTCTGCACGTAATGTGTTCTGCCCAGCCTGAGAGGCTGGTGAGCCACAGCCATAGTCTTTACCCCACCCCCCACCCCCCACACACACACAGTCTACCTGCTAGCACGTGATAACATCCACCTTTGTGATGACCTACTATGTACCTTATACTATCCAAGCAGTTTTCCGCCATGTACCTTCACCACCGCTTAACAGAGATGGGTTTTTCTACTTGCTGCTCTTTTACACGTCAGGTATCTGCGACTTGGGGAAGGTAGATTGTTCAGGGTCTAGAGAAGATGCAATACGGCCTGAGCCCTGTCTGTCCAGTCCCAGGCATGCAGCTTTAACGCCTGTCAAGGCTCCCGCTCAGGTGCGAGCCTCTGTGTGAGTCAGTGGAGAATCGGTAAGTGTCTCGTGTCCCATGTCCCCTTACATGGTGCCCTGTTGTTTCTGCAGATTGAGCCGTATATGCCCTATGAGTTCACGTGTGAAGGGATGCTGCAGAGGATCAACGCTTTCATAGAAAAGCAGGTAAGGCCCATCGGAAGTCTGTCAGTCTTCGCTGTGTCCCACTTCCCGGTTCCCAGCTCTCTCTGGGTGCTTATTACTGTGGTTATTTGCCCGCTTTGGGAAACTCCAGGTGGCTCCATGATGGCTTACTGTCATGGTCTCCCAAGAGAGCCGGTCTTCCTTGGAGTATGCTCTTTGTAACAATGAAAGGTGATATGGACACTTAGAATAAGACCTTTGAGGGATCAAAGAGGGGTCCTCCCTGACCACTGGAGATTTAGAACCTGAGCAGATTCAGAACATCTTGAGGACTCAGGAAGGGTGAGGAACAGACAAGTGGCTCTGTCCGCCCTTCATTTCTCACCCCTCACCCCCACCCCTCAAAAAAAACAAGGATTAGGATCTGGAAAGATAGCCCAGAGTGATGTGCTTGCCTTGCAAGGGTGAGGATCTGAGCTGATTCCCAGAAACCACAGAAGCCAGAAATGAACTACACACTTGTAATCTTAGTGCAAGGGAAGTAGACACAGGCAGATCCCTGGGACTCACTGGCCAGCCAGCCTATCGGAGTGGGGGAGCTGCAGGCCACTGAGAGACTATCTTAAGAAACAGGGTGGGCAGAGCATGAGGAATAGCATCTGACATTGTCCTCTGGCCTCCACGTGCACACGTGTGTGTCCATGCACACGCGAATACTCACACACAAATGCAGTGATCAAATCTACATTTTTGAAGCATTTCTTCAAGGGTGTAAATGCAGCAATTCTAAACATGTTAGGACTCTTGAGTGGTTTTTCAAACTGGGCCTCCTTTCAAAAGAAACCCATGAAACAGAGGCAGATGCTCTCAGAGGTGAAGGGTACAACCATCACTGTGATCCTTTATGATGGTTTAATTCCTTGGACTTCAAAAGCTACACGGACCCAGAAATAGACAAAGCCAGAACCCCCGTGGGTAAGGGATCTGAACTTCTTGCCCAGTCCAGAAATAGGGGGTTCTCTTTATAGGGCAAAACAATGTTCAAGGGTCAACAAGGGACCTTTGCACAATGGGGCTGAGAGCCGTAGGGCTGAAAATAGAGACAGTAGAGTGGAAACATAAATGTAGGCCACCAGCCCAGGGGCATTTCGAGGGGGAAGCTGGGCCTCTGGGCATGGGCTTTGGAGCCGAGCATCCTATCAGCTCGGCTGTAGAGGACGAGGCAGGTAACGGGAGATGGGTGAGTTGACATGTGTGTGTGTAGGTGCATGTGCACGTCTGGGAGTGTGCATGCACATGTATATGTGAGTGTGCATTTACACTTACGTATGCAGTGCACATGGCATGTGTGCACGTACATGTAGAAGGCAAAGGACTACCTCAGGTGTCATTTTAGGCGCTGATCACCCTTTTTTTGAAATGGGGTCTCCCACTGGCCTGCAGCTCACCAAGTAGGCTAGGCTGGCTGTCCGGTGAGCCCCAGGGATCTGCCTGTGTCCATAACCCCAGTGCTGGGATTACAAGCAATGACCACCAAGCCCGGCCCTTCACTTGAACTTGGGTCCTCATGCTTACACAGCAAACATTTTAGCTCCTGAATCATCTCCCAGGTCCAGCCACCTGGATCCAACTCCCTGTTCCACGAGTTTTTGTTTCTAGGAGCTGAGCATTTGTTACTCATGCTCTCTGTGCCTTAGTAAAGAAGGAAAAATGCTCCTGTGAGCACTGTTTGAGCCAGCACCCAGAGAGTACTGAGAACAAGGCCTGACAGCACACTAGGAAGAGCAGGTTCATGGCAGTAGCCAACACACCGAGCTCTATTGCGTTATCTCGTAATACAATTATGCACACCGGGAGCTCAGCATCTGTCATTAGCTCATTCATTTCTCACAGGACACAGAAAGGACAAAACCGTCATGACTCCGGCACAGCCTCTGCCAGTGGGCACTTACACATGCAGTACACCACCCTCCCCATCCACGGGTTCCCTTTCCCAGGGTTTGGTTTCCCGTCTCAATCGGGATCCCGGAGTACTAAGTGGCAAATGTCAGTTCAGTACAGGAAAACGTTTCGCAGGAGGAAGAAGCTGTCCTCACGTTTGTTGTGGTAGACTGCTGGAACGCTCTGCTTTCGCTTTAGTTATTGGTCCTCCTGTGGTGTCTAACTAAGCTTCGTCATAGGTGTGTGCTCCAGGGGGCTAGACGGTGTGTGTGGGTTTGGTACCATGCATGGTTGCAGGCATCCACCGCTGGTCTCTCCATCCTGCAAAGATACAGGGTGTGTTAGTTACTTTTCTCATTACAGTAACAAAATACCCAACAAGGGCCACTTAATGACAGGAAGTTTTATTTCGACCCACAGCTCAAGGGTATGGTGTGTCATGGTGGGGTCGGGTAGACACAGCGGCAGAAACATGAAGCAACTGGTCGCGTTCCTTTAACGGTCAGGAAGCAGAGAGATAAACACTGGAGCCCAGATCACTTTCTACTTTTCATTCAGTCCAGGACTCCAACCCATGGAATGGTGCCACCCACATTTAGGGTGGGCTTTCCCACCTCAGTTTACCCAACCTAGAAACTCTCACAGTTGTGCCCAGATGTTTGTCTTCTCAGGGAGTCTAGATCCTGCCAGGTTGACAGTATTAACCACTTCAGGGTGGGGGTCTGTATCTGCTCTCAGTCCACACAGTAAAGCTCAGGATGCGTCGGCCGTAACCGCATGGTGGGAACTGAGACACACAGTCAGGGTTTGTTGAAGATCTGGTGTAAAGCCGTGTGAGCGTCAATACCATGCATTTGCCAGGACCTCAGATGCAGGTGTCCCAGAGCTTGGCTTCCCTGGTGCTAGGATTAGGCACGTATGCTTTTTGAAGTGGGTTCTGGTGACCAACCTCAGATTCTCATGCTCACAAGGCGTGTACTTCACCTAGTGAACCATCTCTGGGCATTTCTTACGAGACATCCTCCTAATTCCTCATAAATGAGCAGTAATGGGGGCTATTTTTAGTTTACATCAGGAACTCTTTCAGACCCAAAATGTTCCCTCAGTGCACGATAGAATCCAAGACCCCTTTGGATCAGATCAAGTCTCCTATTAGCTGCAGGCCTTGGATCTTGGAGCTTGGAGCATTCATTATATTTTTACAGTTTGCAGAGTATCTTCAAAGAGCAGCAAGGACAGAGAGGGGGTGCTCCTGGCAGGGGTGCGGAGCCTGGGGCTTGGAGGAGAAGGTTCCCTCCCACACCTGGAGCTGCAGCACTCATTAGCCGGGGCTCAGCTTCCAGAGTCCTCCATGTGGGCTACACAAAACATGAGCCTGTCAAGATTACCCCCTACCACACACACACACACACACACTCCCAGCAGCTGCAGGAACCAGATGAGGCTAAATCGACAGCTTTTAAGATCATCCCAGGCTTCAGGGTACAGTTTAAGAGTCACTACTGGGAGCCTACCGCACACCCGGCCAACTGGGGTGCTGGCCCTCTCCCCATGGAAGGAAATTGAGTCCAGGGAAAATACTCATTCTTCTCCATCGATGCCCTGCTCCGTATTTGTCGTGGCTCGTGTCCGTGAAATGAGCTCTCTGAAGGAGGACTGATTCCAGCTGATGGGGAGTTAGCGGAAGAGTAAAACTCCCCAGGGATAGAAGATCAGTCCTGACTATCCCACGTCCGAGTGTGCCCAGGCTGATGAGGGTTCCCATTCTGCACTGTTTGGGGGAAGTTACCTGTTTACCTCCAGGAGAAAGAAAGCACCTGGAGAAGAGAAACAGGTCGTTTTCTGCTTCCTATAAAGATCTTCTAATATACAGAGTGTGGCCAGAGCGATGGTTCATTTGGTAAAGACTCCTGCTGCCAAACTTGGCGACCTGAGTTTGATCCCCAAGACCCGAATGGTGGAAGGAGATAATAGACTTCCGCACATGTACTGTGTCATGTGTGCCCACACACACATAAAATAAATAAAGCTAACTTTTTTAAAAATTTCTTTAAGTACATATACAGGATAGTCAGTCATAGTCACATGGTTGTTTGGTTTGAGACAGCATCTCATATATCCCAGGCTGGCCTTGAACTTGCTATGTGGACAAGGATGACCCTTGAACTCCTGGTCTTCCTGTGCTTTCACAAATGCTGGAATTGCAGGTGTGTTACACCGTGCCCCATTTATGCATTGGCTTAGATGGAATCCAGAGCTTTGTGCATGCTTGGCAGGCTCTGTACCAGCTCAGCTCCCCACCCCCTCCCCCCACCCCTCATGATGTACTTGGTAAGAGCTGTTTGGTCAAATGCAAAGCATTGTGGGGATACAGACAGGGCACAGCCAGCTCCACTCCCAGAGCAGCTGCAGAATCAGCTCAAGCTCCCAGATCATCTTGAACTCCTTGGGGAGTGTTCCAGAAACAGAGAAGACCTTCAGTGAATCTGGAGATGACTGGGTTGAGGCAGCAGGGTGGTGACCAGAAAAGGCATTGCAAAGAGGTAAAGGGAGACACTGGCTCGAAACAGCCTCCCTGCTCCCTACTGTGTTGGCAACAGTCAGCAGGGCTGGCCTGAGTTCACAGCCTGCATCAGACTACCTGCTGTCTCTGCCCTTCTCTGAAGCAGTGCGATGCTACCTACCCACTGGGTAGGGTTGGAATGCACATTCAAGGCGAAGCTACGTGTCTGATCCAGGCAGCCCTTCTTTTGCTAGGAACCCAGAAACCAACATCCAACACTTGAGAGGCTCAAGCAGGAGGCTCCTGTGTTTGGGGGCAGCCATACTGCGCAACAAGACCCATGTCACTAAAAACAAAACAAAACGAAAATTCAATCTAGGAATCTTTTGTTCAAAATACTTCTTACAAAGTGCCGTGTAAGGGTTCCTAAATGATCAGTAAAGGGATTGTTTTCAATTTACAGACATAACTTACAGAGCATAAAACCCAACCCAGGGCCAGCAAGATGGCTCAGTAGGTAAAGGTGCTTGCTTCCTAACTACCTGTCCTAGTCAGGGTTTCTGTTGCTTTGATGAAAGACCATGACCAAAAAGCAGTTTGGGGAGGAAAGGGTTTATTTGGCTTACACTTCCACATCTTAGTCCATCATTGAAGGAAGTCAGGACAGGAACTCAAGCAGGCAGGAACCTGTGGAGGCAGGAACTGATGCGGAGGGCATGGAGGGATGCTGCTTACTGGCTTGTTCCCCATGGTTTGTTTAGCCTGCTTTCTTATAGAATCCAGAACCACCAGCCTAGGGATGGCACCACACACCATGGCCTGGTCCCTCCCCCATTGATCACTAATTAAGAAAATGCCTTATAGACAGAGCTTATGGAGACATTTTGTCAATTGAGGCTCCTTCCTCTCTGATGACTAGCTTGTATCAAGATAGCATAAAACCAGCCAGTTTACTGTCTGAGTTCAGTTCTCACAACTCACGTGATAGAAGGAGAGAGAACCAACCCCACAAGTCGTCCTCTGACCCCTGTGCACTGTGACAAGTCCACACACACAAAATTTAAAAAAAAAGCCCACCCTTGCAATTCAGTTACTTCTTTATTAAATGTGCAGCAGCGACCAACCTAATTCTTCAGCAAAACCTGTGGCATTGCAGCACATTCATGTCTACAGAGTTCACACTCCAGATCGACATAATGGAGTTACAAAACAGAACCCCACCTGAAAGAAGTCAGAAGCCTCCAGGAAAGGCTTCTTTCAATAGTCTGGAGGCAAGAGTGAGAACTTAGCTCTTTCACCGCGGAAGGGAGCTCCCTAACACAGCTGTACTGTGTCTCTTCACTCCCAGTTGGTGGATGTATTGTCTCCACCATTGACGGCAGGGGGTAGTGCTGGGAGGGATGCTCCCTGCCGTCTAAGGATGGGCATGGGTTTTCCTTTCTCCTGCGTTTGCTCCAGTAGTCAAGTATAAGATGCACCAGATTCATGTGCAGCCCTGGTGTCGGCTCTACTGACTGGCATGTGTGACACTGTTAGCGTCTCATTGCAGTGACCTGACAAGGAACATGGGTGAAAGAATTTCTTTTGGTTCTCAGTTTGAGGGAACAATCTGTTGTTGCAAGAGCATAGGATGGCTGGTCATATCGCAAGTCAGGAAGAAATGTATAGGAGACAAGGCCAGATGATAAAACCTCCAAGTCTGCTTCCCGGGACCCACTTCCTCCAGGAAAGCTACGGCTCCTAAAAGTCCCACAACCTTCCCAAACAGCCCTATCGACCAAGACTTGGACATGTTCTGTTCAGGATTTGGCCAAAGGCTGAGGCAGGTGGATTACTACAAGTTCAAGACCAGCCTGGGCTATACAGGGAGACCTTGTCTAAACAAAGGAAGGAAAGAAAGCAGTTGTGGGGTGGTGGGGTGGGGAATTGGGCCAGGGCTGGATGGAATGGAGAAGACCCTGTCACACATCACACTTGGCATTTGTTCAGAAGCCTCTGCTTTGCACCAAACACATGGCCCTTCCCACCTGGTCCAGCCATAGCAGAAAGGAGGGGTCAAGCCAGCCCCACTTAGTGCGTCCCTCATAAGGACAGGCTGTCAGTCTTCTTGAACTCCACAGGCACTGGGGGAAGCACTCTTCCTCCAGGCTCCTTTACGGGGGTGCCACCAGTGTCTCCGTCACAGTCCTTAGACTCCGTCATGCTTTGGGACATGGGGAGATGGAGACAGGAGGGTCCCTGGGGTTCACTGGACATGCAGCCTAGCCCACTTGATGAACTCTCCCCCCCCCCTCGAAAAAGTAGAAGACCATATCTCAGCCAAAGAACAGCAGCGGACATTGGTCTCATACATACATTGGTGTCGGTCGGCTCTTCACATACGTGCACACATGGCGGGGGAGGGGCAGAGACAGAAAAGGAGAGAGCTTCGCTTGGACAGCTCTGTTGGTGAATTCTTGATTTCTCCTCACTGCACGACAATTTCAGAATAGCCAAACACACTGAGAAACATGCGCGTCGTCGATGGCGGGAAGAAGGTGATCGAGGAATGCAGATGGTGTGTGCCCCAAGTGAGCTTGTTAACCAGATTGGCAATGACTGTTTATCCCTCCTTCTGGCTGCAGAGATGCCTCATTGGGTTGGAATAGCCTCTTTTTCTACTTTACTCCTATCAAAGCCTCCAGGAAGCCGAAATCACGCAGCCCCATTCAGCAGCTCTTTACCCAGCACCAATTAGCTGCAGCATGCCGTGTTAGTGATAAGCCGCTAACTCCTGTGTAGCCTTGTAGAACCCAGCCCAGAAGTCTGGCTCTTCTGGAAGCTGCCTCTGAGCTGCCACCGCCACTCTTCCCCTCCCTGTAGAGCCAGCCCTGTCCGGCCTCCAGGTGGCCTTCACCACGTGCACAGGTTCTGAAGTTTTGGAAGTGCCAACCTTTTACTACGAGACTGTGCCCTGAACCTCTAAGGCCAGAGGCACACCTTCACGTTCCTGTTTCTGATGCCATTAAAGCATGGGGCCTTAACAGTCACATGTAAAGTTGTGAATGGACACGCACCTTCCTCTCTCTTAGCAAGATCTGTAGAATGAGTGAATGTGTAAATGGGTAAGTGAAGGAACAGTTGGCATAAGACGGCAAGACAGCTTGCGTTGCTGGTGGCCTGGCCATTGTACGTGTGGGTGAGGGGAGGCTGATGCCCGGCACCTGCGTTCCCACTGTGCCCTGCAAGCAGCTGGGCCAAGAGGTGCTTTCATAGATCAGCTGTGGCTATGACCCGGTGACTCAGCCCCACTGCAGTGCACAGCCCTGTTATCCCCAGCATCCTTCTTACCTCTCCTCCCTTTTATCCTCACAACTGCACAGGAGTGAAGGGCAGATGTCACTGTCCCCGTTTCCTATATGGGTCAGGTGGAGGGAGCTTGCAAGACGTCCATGAAGTCCCCCCGCTGGGGACCAGCCCCCCTCTGCCATGCTTTCTGTGACAAAGTGCGTGGGCTCCCTCTGATCAATTGTTACCTTCAAGCTGTCTGGATGGTTCTCTAAGCTTAAGACTTTGATGCTATTTTTACTATTCCTGGACCTTGTGGCCCCTAGAACAGACTCCGGAGAGGATGCCAGGCCATCGTGAAGAGCAGGGACAGATACCTGTGGGCCTGTTTTGTTCAGTGCAGACTTGAGCAGGGCATGTGTGTGGGAGGGCCCCGGGGAAGACAGCTGCTGTCACATCAGCTCCACCGTGCAGCCTCAAGGGCAGCTCCTGCTGTCTGAACCTTACAGCGACTCCGGCCCTGCTGCAGACTAGATGCAAGGTGACCATTCATCCATGAAACCCAGCTTCTCCGTATGCCTGCCAGGCCTTGTCTGAAAGCTGCCCTGGGAGAAGCAACTTTCCCGGGGAACTTAAGGGAGGCAGTGAGTGCCTGAGCGTCTTCCTTTATTCTGCTGGTTGCACCACAGTACAGATGAGCCAGGGGCCAGATGGGACCAGGGCCTGTGCCCAGAGCCGGTGGCCATCTGACTTTCCAGCTTCAAATCTCACTTTGTAGGAGGGTAAGAATGAACGAGAAAGGAAACTCCGTAGTTGTTCCGAAACACCAGGCGCAAGGATACAACCCAGGGGCTGTCCGAGGAGAGAGACAGAGTTTTAAGAGCCAGCATCCGAACGTTTAGCCTTGCAGACTTTCCACCTCCCCCGCCTGATGTAAGTGTGCTGCTGAGCCCTCCACAGCCATGGCACATCCCCAAGATGATGGACTCAGAATAGGGATGCTTCCTTTCAGCTCCATTTAAGTTTCTATCCATGACCGGGCCTCGTTGCTGTGGGTTTGTGGTAAAGTGTTACGTCGTGGCTGAGCAGGTCTCAAAGCAAACCTGCACAGCTTGGGGACTCAGAGAAGACTTGGTAGTCGAGAGCACTTGCTGCTCTTGCAGAAGATCCGGGTTCGGTTCCCCAAACCCACTGCAGGCTGCTTATAACTGCCTGTAACTAACTACTGCTCCAGTGGATCCAGTGCCCTCTTCTGGACTCCACAGGTACACACACACATACACAAAGTAAAGTCAGTCTAAACAAACAAATAACAGCAAAAACCTGCTTAGCTCATGACTGGGTAGACGGGAAGGGACTCCTACACCCCCTCAAAGGCAAGCTCCTAAGGTCCTGAAGGCTCTAAGCCTCCCAAAGGCTCCAACATCTCCCAGGAGTACCTCATTGGGGACCAAGCTTTCAACACATGGGCCTTCAAGGATACTAAAAGTCCAACTGTAGTCACCAAATTCAAGAGGCGGAGAAATCCTCACTTGCCTTCTGGTTCAGGTGCACTGTGGTCTAGGTGTCCTTGTGGATTGCCTGTTGTAATGCTTATCTAATTGCGAACTTGACTGCATTTACCATCACCATGGAAACACACCTCTGGGTGTGTTGATGAGGGCCTTTCCAGAAAGGCTTAACTGAAGAGGGAATTCTGGGTATGGGTGGCACTGTCCCATGAACTGGCTAAAAGGGAGAAGGCAAGCTGAGCAGCAGCATTCTTCTCTCTCGGCTTCCTGCCTGTGAGCACAGGGCAGTTAGCCGCCTCGCTCACCATGACTGTACCATCAGGT
Source organism: Peromyscus attwateri (assembly GCA_902168425.1). NCBI lineage: Eukaryota > Metazoa > Chordata > Mammalia > Rodentia > Cricetidae > Peromyscus > Peromyscus attwateri. Next base: position 33,330 of record CABHPP010145448.1, read on the forward strand.
GAGCCAAAACAAGCCCTTGCTCCCTCAAGTTGCTTTTGTGAGCTCTTTTGTCACGGCAAGGAGACAAGTAGAAAAGTTGATACACCTCTCCTGCTGTCCAGTCACCTAGGAGGCTTCAGGTATGCTGAATTGAAAGTCTCTTCATTACAATTTTGAAGGGCTGTGAGAGGTACCCATTCGCTCCCAAGGACTTAAGGCACTTACGTTAACCAGCAGGGATACCCTGTAAGCTTTTCTAGATGCCCGTTTGTCTTTCAACTGTTGGTTCTGTCCAGGACAGCTGTCCTGATGGATGGGCAGGTCTCGTATGCAAGCTTTCCACACACTGTGATGGCAAGAACAGTGGCCATTAGTGTAGACTACACTTCTGTTCACCATACTGGGAATCTGCAGTCACGCTGTTACCCTTAGCAACAGCATCCAGACCCACAGGACTGTGCTACCCATGGCTTAGTGCAGGCAGGAACTGTGTGTAGTCTTTGGAGAATCCAAGAGGAGAGGTCAGAGCTAGTGGGAATGGCCCCGAAGATGGTCCTCATGAGGAACGAGAGAGAGAGAGAGAGAGAGAGAGAGAGAGAGAGAGAGAGAGAGAGAGAGAGAGTGTAGTTTTTGAGACAGAGCCTCTAGCCCAGGCTGGCCTCAAACTCATTTTATAGCTAAAGATGACATTGAACTTCTGACCCTCCTGCCTTTGCCGCCCAAGAGCAGGGATTAGAGGAATGTATTGCCACTCCTGGTTTATCCAGTGCAGGGGGTAGAACCCAGAGCTTCATACATACGAGAAAGCCATTCCTCCAGTGGAGCCACATTCTCAGCCTGGAAACTGGTGTTTAAAGAGGTCACAACCTGTCCCAGGGACGTGTCCTCCTCCTCACTCTTTCTGAGCACGGCGCCCGTGGTTGGTTGCTGGGCTGGAGCTGCCCCATTGTGTCCTCGGTCCCCTCGCTGATGACGGCTTCGCTCTTGTTCTAGGACTTCTGCCATGGCCAAGTGATGTGGCCTCCCCTGAGCGCCCTGCAGGTGAAGCTGGCTGAGCCTGGGCAGTCGTGCAAGCAAGTGTGCCAGGAGAACCAGCTCATCTGCGAGCCGTCTTTCTTTCAACACCTCAACAAGGAAAAGGACTTGCTGAAGTAAGTGCTTCAGGGGGGAAGAGGATGCAGGGTCTGCTCAGCCTCTGCACGGCTCTGTCTTAGAGTCGGACTGAGAGGTGCCTGGGTTTGCTCTCCCGAGGGGAAGAGGGGGTGAGGGGGCAGGTTGCAGCCCCAGAAAGAGCTCACCTCTCACACTCAACACATGTACACATATGATGTGTGTATGACCTGGGCTTGTGTGAAAGATGTGTGTATGATGTCTGTTTACACGCATGTATTTATGTATGTCCATGAGGGTTTGCATACTCACTTTGTACAAGGACATGCATAGAGAGGTCCAAGTACAACCCTAGGCGTTCCTCACCTTCCGCCTGGTTTGAGACAGGCTCTCCTTTACTTTCTTCACTGCTGGCCTATGAGCCGCCAGGGAATCTCCTGTGTCTGCCTCCCATCTCCAAGTAGGAGGGCTGGGATTACAGGTGTCGACCGCCACACCCAGCTCCACATGGGTCTGGGCCATGTTAGTTCAGTTTTCTCATCTGCAGACTAAGAACATTCTCGGGTGCACTAAATTACTTCTTTGCTTCAGCAAAAGCACCTTAAGGAAGGTGTGTGCAGGCTCCCAGCTTGAGGGTGCAGTCTCCATGGCAGCCAGAGCACGAGGTAGAGGGTCACACCTCATTCACAGTCAGGAAGCAGAAGGAGAGGCTGGAATCCACTTGCTTTTTCCTTTTCATTCCATCCAGGACCAGACCATGGAGTGGTACCCTCCATATTTAGGATAGGTCTTCCTTTCTCAACTGGCCTGACCCAGAAACTCTTGACGCACACCCCCAGAGGTTTGTGTCCTAGGTGATTCAGATTGATGGCCAATATGAACCATGACACAAAATGACAATGAGATGGTGACATTTTTAATGTAGCCCAGGCTGGCCTTGAACTTACTATGTAACTGATGATGACTATGAAGAGACCCTACTGCCTACACACATGCGCGCACGCACGTGCGCACACACACGCACACATGCACAAAACACCTTTTTAAATATTTAACCATAAGTAATTCAGTGTTTTAATTTAAACAGTTAATGCACAGAGCCCCAGGAAGTGCCAGTGCCCACCCCAGCAAGCCCAGTGGGGCCTTGGTTCCATAAAGAAGAGCATGCATTCATGTGAAGCCAGATCAGTAATATGGCTACCTCTTAAAGTTAATTGCTATCTTGTAAAAAGTCAAGTTGAAATGATCCCCAACTTATAGAAGTGCAACTTATAATTTTTTCTGCTGTATTTCTGTGAAAGTCTGATTATTCAGGAGACAATTTATTTCACATTTTAGATAACAGGTCCAAAAGAAAAAAAAATCAATTTAGCCCCTGCAGGGACAAGAAGATGCTCAGGTCAAGGGAGAGATACAGTATTTGAAAGTGGCCAGAAGCTCTGTGTCCACAGCCTCGTAGCTGTGAACTTGACGAAAGTGCTCTGTGGTGAGGCTGCAGTGTGAGCTGCCGGAGGACTTTCCGACCAGCCTTGCTGCAGCGGATGCCGCCCTGCAGCCCTGCAGCCCGCAAGGGACTCGCTTGCCGTGCATCCATCTATGCTCCCAAGTAATCAGCAGTGTCCAAGTGACCCAGGGATATAGATCATTCGTTTCCTCCACCTGGCATCTCAGAGGTAGACGGGACAGCTGCTAGGTGACAGGACGCCAGAGGTGTCTTAAGTGAAGCCACAGCAGTCACCATGATCCTCCTGCATGAATGAACAGGCACGTGTAAGTCTGTATCCCAAGGCCATGCACCCCATGGTGACTTTTCACTCCTAACCGCACTCTAGATGACCCTTCCTCGGGGTGGGCCAATTGGGTTTACCCTCTGAAGGACCCGGGAGCCTGTGTTTGTCACCTGTGATGTTGCTATGGCAAAATGCCTGACGGAAGTAGCTTGAGAAAGTTTAAAGTTCGTCTCACAGTTGGAGGGCGGGGAAGTCAGAGCGGCAGGAGTGTGAGGCAGCTGGTCACCTGGCATCCACAGTCAGGAAGCAGAGAGGTGGATGCTGGGGCTCAGCTCGCTCTCTCCTTTTTATTCGGACTGGACTCCAGTCCGTAGAATAGTACCGCTCACCTTGAGGGTGGGTCCTCTACTTCAGTTAACCCAGTCTAGAAGTTCCTCACAGATGTGCACAGCATGTGTCCTGGATGATTCCAGATCCCGATAATGAGTGTTAACCGTTGCAAGCATTAAGTCTAGCTGGCTGCTAACTCACAGACTCTGTGAGTGCTCTGGTAATGCCACTTCTCACAGGTAGGTTTATCTATTCCCATCCTACAACAGAGAAGTGCAGTGATTTGTCCAGAGTCACACAGCTCCTACGAGACAAAGCTCAGACTTAAACATAGATCTGCCTGGCACCTTCAATACCATGTTCTTGGAACTCCAGGAGTTTCCACTAGCCCATGGGCCTTTCTTGTTCTGGGTGGGTAGGATGGGTACTGGTTGGAGGGGGCTAGTGCAGCCCACAAGAGAGGGAAGGACCTAAAGTTCTTTGAGATAAGAGGCCAGTACTAGCTGGGTGTGGTCCAGCACACTACAGTTCTAGCACTGAGGAGGCAGAAGCAGGAGAATCAGGAATTCAAGGCCAGGTTTGAGGCCAGCTTGGGCTCCATGAGACCCTGCCCCCCCCCCCCAAAGAAAAGGGGAGTGGAGAGAGGGCTTCACTGGTCTCTCACTTGTGCTTGCCAGTCAAGCTCAAGGACCTGGGCTCAATCTCCAAGAACCCAAGCGACAAAGCCGGACCTCACAGCATAAAAGTGCAATCCCAGCGCTGGGAGACAGCGACCGAGGATCCCGAGTACTCACTGGCCAGCCTAGCCATCTGGCCAGCTCCAGGCCTGTGACAAACCCTGTCTCAAAAGAACAGGGTGGACAGCTCTCCTGAGGATCAAGACTTCGGACTTCACACATATGTGAGCGTGCGTGCACACACACACACACACTGAATTGAACAAAGAGTCCAGTGTTGCTGGGATTAAAAAGCCTTTGAAAACAGACCTACTTTCCTCCTCCTCTTCATTCTCTTCTTCATCTTTCTCCACTCCTCATTTCTTCTACTTATTTTAAGACAGGGTCTTATGTAGCCCAGGCTAGCCTTGAACTCACTGTGTAGCTGATGATGACCATGAGCTCCTGCCCCTCCTGTCTCCACTTCCCAACTGCTGGGATAACAGGCGTGCCCCACCATGCCAGCCCCTTCTTTGGTGTTTGCTTTGCTTTGAGACAGTGTCTCGCTCTGTAGCAGAGGCTGGCCTAGAACTCACTGTGTAGCCCAGCTTGACCCTAAACTCAACTGGGATTACAAATTGAGCCACCATTCCCAGCCAAATAGTAAGTGAGCATCTAAAAATATTTCAGTAATGCATTGCTTTGTCCTGGTCTTGCTCCTCAGAAGTGGCCACTGCTTGCACATCAGTGTTTAGACCTGTGGTGTGTGTGTGTGTGTGTGTGTGTGTGTGTGTGTGTGTGTGTAGGTGTGTAGGTGTGTAGGTGCACTCATATGCATATGTATGTGAAGGCCAAAGATTAACCTCAGCTACCATTCCTCAGGTGCCATCCACCTTGCTTTTGGGGACAGGGTCTCCAGTGTTCCTGGGACTCACCAAGTGGGCTAGGCTAGCTGGCCATCGAGTCCCAGGACTCTGCCTATCCCCAGGTCCCCAGCATGGGGATTACAAGTGCATGCCACCCCTTCTTGTTTAACCTGGGTTCTAGTCATGGGATTCCGGTCCTCGGGCTCGCATGGCAAACATTTTACTGACTTGAACCGTCTTCCCCAGCCTCCGTTGTGGCTTTCACACGTCATGTTCATCACCCTGTTCATCCTGCCCTATGACCTGCCTCCTCCAAGACAGCTCTCACGATGGGGGACACAGTTCTCCATTGTTTTTCAGCAGCTGCACAGAGCCCCAGAGCACAGAGTGCCTGTTCCCCGCCTGAGTGTGCAGGCTGTTCTCAGTTCTTCTCCATTGCAGATAACGCTTCCCCCAAAGAGCCCAGCCTCAGAGCCAGTCCCAGGCACACGTGTTTGGCGATATGCTTTTCTTTGCATAGCTGAGATCCCCCAGAGGTGGAGAACGGAGGCAGATGGAGGATACTGTCCCTGAAGCAGGACGATGGGCTATGCTCCCACACCGCAGAGCATGTGATCCAGCAGTGTGGACAGGTCCTGTCCCGGCACCTTGACCTCATGTACCTTTCTCTTCCTCTTAGGTATAAGGTGACCTGCCAAAGCTCAGAACTGTACAAGGACATCCTGGTGCCGTCCTTCTACCCCAAGAGCAAGCACTGTGTGTTCCAAGGAGATCTTCTGCTTTTCAGTTGTGCCGGGGCCCACCCCACACACCAGAGGATCTGCCCCTGCCGGGACTTTATCAAGGGCCAAGTGGCCCTCTGCAAAGACTGCCTATAGCCCAGTCACTCCGAATTTGTTCAGATGGGAAAGAGGTGGCTCCGCTGGGCAGGGCCAGGGGGCCGAAGTCATTCAGGGACTCTGACCAGAGCCCAAACTCTTTGGTCCAGGGCTTGGATTTGGTACTGCTCCAGCTGCAGCCAGCGCATCCCAAGAGTTTACATCAAAACCGCAAGACAAGAGAGGTCAGACCAGGGGCCTGGCTTCTCCCTGGTGCGACGAATGTCCTCTCTGTCCCAGAAAGTGACCAGGCAGCTGCTCCGGGGTTTTTTGTTTTGTTTTGTTTTTTTAAAAAAGAAACGATGAAAGTCTGGAGACTCATTCAACTGAAAACAAAACAGGAAGAGGAATTCAGCCGATTGGAAAGAACCTTGGGGACATTCCTAAACCCATTAATTTATTTATTTGGGAGGATGGGGGTGGGGTCGGGAGGGAGGAAAGGGGTTGAACAGAGTTTCCTTTTTGTCCCCCACTGTTAATCGCCACCATCAGGAGCTTCTTGTTCTGCTGGCATCATGTAGGATGCAAAGATGGCATGCTGGAGGGCAGCTGTGGGAACCTGGCTCCTGGTGGCCGGGGGCAGCACAGGAAAAAAAAATGTCTTTAAGAGTAGGGATGTGGCTCAGTTTGCAGAATGCTTGCTTAGCATGCGTGGAGCCCTGGGTTCCATCCCCAGCACTACATAAAACCAGGTAAACACCTGTAATACAGGTAAGAAGTAGAGGCAGGAGGATCAAACATTCAGGGTCACCTTGGCTACATAGCAAAGTCAAGGCCAGCCTACAAGAGACCCTGTCTCAGAAAATGGGAAAAAAAAATTTTTTTTTTTTTTTGCTTTGAAAACACAGCCAGGTACTGTCGAAGCATTATCATGGAGCTGATGGTCCCGGGTGTTGGCTTGGCAGAGAGCAGCTAAAAGGCAGATAACCTTGGTGGGGACAAGTCTGTGTGTCCTGAGGGCCCTGCCAAGTGCCAAAGACAAGCGGGGCTGTGGACAAGGGAGGCTGCTTTCCTGTGTGTCCCCTCCCCACCCACCTACACAGCTTGGCCCTGATTTCTGATTAGATTTCCTTGGTCACAGAAACACAGGATTGTGTAATTCTTATTTGCTGCTGTGGTAAACTGGCTCTCCCTCCCTCTAAGGAAAGAAAGTGAGAAAACTAATTTGACTCCAAGAACTGCCCTTGAATCAGTTGGAGGGGGGTTCTCTAGCTTCAAAACAGCTAAGATGTGGGTAAGAATGACAGTCTTAGAGTTAGTAGCAAAAGGGGGATTCGTGCTGTGTCCCCAGGGATGTCTGATGTTGCTGAATTCCAGGGATCGGGGCTCCCCGTGAACTTGATGGTTTCTGGGGAGGTAAGGACAGTTCAGAATGAATGCTACACATTGTCCTGGCTGCTCCCCAGTGGGTGTGGCTTACAGAGGGTGGGAGACTGGAGCTGGCTTCTACTTGAAGTGTGAGCAGCCCTGTGGAGGACCTGGCAGCAGGTTAGCCTAGTCAGATGTGCTGGAGCTCTTTGGTGAGTCCATCCCTGCTGAAGTATTGCCTCTGTGCTCTGTACACTTGTGAGTTTCTAGAGACACCGCCCATTACATCTCTCCATGCTGGAGAATGAACCAACCCTCTTCTACCTCTCGGCCATTAGCATTGTCCACCCAGCCCCGGCTGGTAGAATAGACTTCCTGGCCTGCTGGTGCTGCCCAGCGCTTCCCTGTGGCCAGACGGAATCTCTGCCTAGCTGAAAAGCAGAGCGAGGTCCAGGACTGGCTGGGCCCTCCAGAAGCAACAGAAAGGAAGATTCTGCTTTGGGGTGACCAAGGGGTAGGGAGATGGGGCACGGGACTTGTAGGTCTGGGAAATCTGATCTGCTTACCTCTTTGTTTCTATCTGGGTGCATACACACACCACTTACACCTCCAGCCTTTTTTCCTAAGGCCCTAAGGTAGGCATCTCAAGGGACTGATATTTTAGTCCTAGAGAATGAAGTGGAGTGGGGAGGTGTGCTGGGGGCTGTGTAGGGGGATGGGGAATGGCAAGGGAATCCTATCCTAAGCACTGACAGCGTCCTTCAAGACCTGATTGGAATCCTCTCTGCCCAGGTTGAGCCGCCAGGCAGGCGAAAGTTTAAAAGCCTAGCTATGAAGCATGTTTATTAACCCTTGCAAAAGTGGCTTCCTGCAGCAGGGTGGGAGAAAACTGTGAGGAAGGATTTTTCCCTGACAGTGGGCTTCTGAGCTGCACCCCCAGAGTTGTGGCAATCTGCCAGAGTTTCCAGACCTGAAGTCCCTAGGCATCCCCAATGGGCTATGGGTGACAGTGCTGGCATTCAGCCAGCAGGGGGTGCCCCAAGCTGAAATGATCCCCATGCTGCAGATAGCTGTAAACAAGCAGGGAGGCCGCCTTCTTCCCACCTGCAGAAGCTGCCTGGCCCTGAGCTCAGGCTCTGTTCACCTTCCTATCCCTCCTCTCCAGTTCCAGACCCAAGTCACACAACCATGTGATAAATTCCTCTTCCGGTTTTAGCCAGAAGTAAGCCTCACTTTCCCTGGTGGGCTCCTGCTCTCTCAAGGTTAGCCAAGTACACTCTAGTTGTTAAGGGCATTATCAACAGGTAGGGTGTCCCCTTAATATACACAGCTCCCAGCCCTCCTCAGAGTTAGCAAGGTGTGGCCAAGTGACCCTCCAGAGAAACTGGGGGTGGGGGTGGGGGGCATTCTGCCTGTCAGGTGTGGAAGTCAGCAAAGAATGAACTCACAGTGTTGCCGATTTTGTAGAAACCTAGGCCTGGGTGTAATTGAACCTTCCACAGGGAGAGACACCTGAAATCAGAACTCGTGTTCTCCTGCGCTGGGATCCGATCTCGTCTTTGGAGTTATTTCCCCGTTTGTGACGTTAGGTTCTTAAAATAGGGGGGAACCTTAATGGGATTTACTAAGAGAGAATGCATTTCTTCAGAAGGCGAAGGCCTTTTCAGAGCAAGAACTCCTGAGGGGGGCCATGTCTCATAGGATCCCAGTTCACACCTCGTGCATTTCTGTGTGCAGTCTGATTTCGTGTGCAAATGGAAGCGCTGTATGAAGTGTTTTGCTTTGACTGTTTTGGAGTTTTGTTTTGTCTCTGAGATGAATCATTTGATTTGTTTTAGGTTCTGGTGAGTGTGTGGAAATACTTGTCTTTTTTTTTTTTTTTTTTTTTTTTTTTTATGTGTGTGGTGGTGGTGGTACATGTCTTCCCGACATGTTTTTTCCCTTCTCTTTGGGGGTTGGGTTTTGAAGGCTGGGTGCCATTGAAGGCGGACAGCAGATTGTGCCAGCCTGGAATAACTACATATGTCCACAGGATGTGTGCACGCACATGGCTATCTATGTTCCCGATCATGTGTGCACACATTTAGCGCGTGTGCATGTGCATGTTTGTATATGTTCCCAGTGTGTGGCATATGCACATGCACCCCCAGAATTCTTTTGCTGGCACCCTCAGGACCAGATCCTATCTCTTGAGTCTCATGGTGACCAAGGTAGTGAAGGGCCTCATTCCCCAGTCACCCCGGCCCTGGCTGACCCATTACTGAGGCAGAAGATCAGCCTTGAGGACATCTCCGCAGAAGCAGTAGCCCCCACATACTTCAACTAGTTAGCATGATGGAGGTGAGAGACGTCCGCTCCCTTTTTTCCCTTCCTTGGTGAATGAACATGGGTGTTGCTGCGGTACTGCTCGCTGGTAATGACCTATCGGTGAGTTGGGTTGCACTGAAACTCTCTGTTGTTTATAGATGAATATGTGTGTGCTTTGTGTCGGACCAGGGTGGTTCACCTAGATTGTGTGTAATTAGGCACCGCCACCCTCCCCCAAACTTCTTGACCGAAAAGGAAAAGCCAAGTATTTTGTTAACGACAGGCTCTGCTGTATGTGTTACTATTCCAAGCCTGGACTGTTTTATTTATTTAAAACTATTTTAATTTCTCTGTTGGCTTTATTCTTATCCCATCTGTCCCTGTGTGTGGCTGCAGAGTATGTCTTCATTAGAGTAGACGGCTGGCAGAAGTAGATTTATAGTCATTCAGGAAGCGAGCAGCTTGGAGCTGAAGAGGAGTTCCTTTCATTCTTATTGCCTTCAACAGAAAGTGCAAAGTCAAGTTGTTTTGGTTTGGACTTTGTTTTTTCACATATAGCAAAAGACCAAATTAGCTGTATAGTCTTGGATACCGAAAATAAGAATTACTCTAGCTCTCCTAGCCTTTAGGGTTCTGTGGGGATCCCATAGCACAGTGCCTGGCTCGTAGAAAGCCTGGCGAATGTTCAATATTGATATTAGTAGTATATTATAAAACTTGAGAAATAAAGAGCTGCGCTCACCCCCTATCTGTTAATTCAAACATGATGGTTACATAAAAATCTTGTTGAGTCGATCAGTGGTATAGGAATTAATTGTTCCAAATGTTTAAGCTCTGTGCCTACCATGCTCACTGGAATTCTAGTGTTTTCTTGAATACACTGATTGGAAAACGTGTCAGTCTTCAGCACTCCATGAAACAAGACTGAAAGACTTTATTAAATGAAGTTGAACCCACCAATATGTTCTGGAACATTCCAGGGGTTTCTTTGGGGAACTTTTTGAGCTCAAAATTAAAAGTTCTCTCACAAGTTGCACTCCTTGAATTAGAGTTTAATTTTTATTCCGCTATAATGCAATAAAAGAATCTTCAATTTGTTTAAGGCAAAGAGTGAACTACTGGATTTACAGTCCCTGGGAGACCCTTTGCTGCCCCCTGCTGGACAGGGTGGCTCCCAGCAGGTTGGTTACCTTGGCCACATTCCCATCCTATCCAAGATTAATCCCATGACCTGGTCCCTAAAAAAAATAAAAAATAAAAAAATAAAAATCCACCACCACCCCCAAAGGAGCCACATGAGGCCCTAAGGCAGGGATTTTTGACTCCTTTCAAAACTCGGCCCAGAGGTCACTTGAATACCAGTTTGCTGTTTATGTTCTGTGGATTTAGCCTCTTCCATGGTAAAACAGCTCTGGGTGGATCACAGGTGCAGAACAGAGAGGAGAATTTCATGGAATCCAGCGTGCTTTTCCAACTCCTCTCTCGTCTCAGTTTAAGGGATGAAATGATTGGGTTTATCTTTTTCAGAGCTCCATTCTGCCCCCCCCCCCCCCCACCCCCAATTTTGTGGCACTTAAGGCTGCCATCTTCCCACTGAGACCCTCCCGCTCCACCCCCACCCCCCCACCCCCACCCGCAGCTGGGATGCCTATGCTGATGTGGTGGATAGTTGCCCATGGAAGCCAGCGTGGGTAAGAGGTACACAGAGAGAGCATTGGTGGATGGCGGGCCTGGAGCATGAGCACATCCGCCCATGGAACGCATCCTTTTTGTTTTGTTGTTTTGTTTTGCTTTGAGCCCATCCCAAGTATTAAAGGAAATCATGTAACCACAATGCCAAAGGACATGGTGACGTCCCTTCCGCTGCAGTTACTGTCACAGCCTTGATGTTAAGCTCATGGCCGTTCACGTCTGTGTCTTCAAATGGATCCTGGTGCGCTGGTTTTCTACTGTCGGTCCTGGGGCTAAGTCACAGGGTCCTGCGAATGGGGTGTCGCTGTCCCCGACTTACTGTCCCAGGTGAAAAGAACACTGCTTTGTTTTCCTGTGTTGTAGAGAAACTAGGGAGAACTTTATTTTTCAATAAACTTTTCTTGTGTGACAGGTGGTAGTGATTGGGGGGGGGGGGGGGGGCGCTCAAGCTACATGTCATGGAGTCAACACACTGTCAAAGGCATGTCCAAGTAGCAGATGGAGGGGGACTGGGGAATTAGACAGTTGAGTTTCCAATAGCTAGCTGAACTCATAATGCGTTTGCTATGCAAGTGTGAGAACCCGGCTGCAACCCTCAGAATCCACTTTTTAAAAAGGCAGGCACATGCTCGAAACCCCAGTTCTAGGGAAGAGACAGCATGGTTGGCATGCATACAAAACCCGTGACTTGGGGCTGGGGAAATAAATGGCTGAGTGGTAATGTGCTTGCCAGGCATGCACAAGGACCAGAGTTTGATCACCGGAACCCACGTAAAAAAAGCCAAGTGTGATAAAGCACACTTGTAATCCTGGCTCTGGAGACGTGAAAACAGGCGTCTCCTTGGGGCTAACTACTCATTTGGGCCAGCCCACCTAAATCAGCAAGTTCCAGGATAGTTGGCATCTCATAGAACAAGGTGGACCGTGTCCTGAGGAACTACGTGTGAAATTAACTTCTGGCCTCCACGTACAAGCACAAGCGTGCGCACATGCACACACACACATGCACATGCACACACACACACACACACGCACATGCACACACACACACACACACACACACTGCATAGGGGAAGGGCTTCACCACTATGTGCCCTTATATCCACCTCAATGCTAAATGGAAAGTATTCTTTCCATCTTCCATTATCACTGAAGAGGGCTGAATTGGAAAACAAACTGCTAGATTTTTTTCTTCAGAAATAGCTCTGGCTGCACAGTGCATGTAAAACTGTATCCGAATGGACGGTAAAAGGCAGAGCACCTCCATCCACCTGAAAGTGAGGAAGCAGCCTGAGGCCAGGGACGGGTGGGCCATGAGAGTTGCCCACAGATCTCAGGCAGCAGACAGCTGGCTAGGCATGCACAAAGCCCTGGGTTTGGTTCCCAACACCATAGATGTCGACATGGTGCACACCTGTAATCCCAGCACTCAGGAAGTTGAGGCAGGACAATCAGGAGTTCTCAAGGGACCTCTCTGAAATTAGGGGCCCTCTGGGTAATTCTCACAAGACAAAGACACCATGGAATTCACAACCATGTGAGGCTCAGCCCCCTGAACTCGGTGTCTGTTGAATACAAGGAAGGGGGCAGGCAAACTTACAGAAACTGCATTCCCCAGGCATGCTTGCACGCTATATGGGGGACATGCCAAGTGGGAGACCCCTCGGTGTCCCTTGGAAAAGTCAGTTGGACTGTGACTGTTACATGTCACTTATTCAAAGTTCTTAGGTCAGAAATGTTCCAGAGAGCTTGGAGGATAGCTCGGCAGCTAGGAGCACTTTGCTTTGCAAGCGTGAGGATCTGAGTTCAAGTCCTCCACATCCAAGCAGGGCATGACCACACATGCCTGTAACTCCAGAACTGTGGGAGGCAGAGCCGGGAGAATCTCTGGGGCTTTCTGGCCGCCAGCCTAGCTCCAGGTTCAGGGAGAGATCTGGCCCCCGGGGAATAAGAGTGTTAGAGGAAGACACACTCATGCACACTCATGCACACACACAGTAAACAATGTTTCTGATCTTGAGACTTTCTGCATTTTGGAACCTTTGTCTCCTTGAGTTCGCTTTGGGATAAGACCCAAAACTGAACAGGAACTCACTTATATTTCCTCTGTGCTCCATGTACTCATGGTCTAAAGAGCATGTCACACCTGAGTTTTAGTGGGCCTGTGTTTGCACTGCAACTTGTCACAGAGGCCAAGTGTGAATTTTTCTACTTGGGCCACCATGTTGGTGCACATTCTTGAGCATCTTGAATTTCAGATTTGGGGATTCTGGGTGTTCAGCCCGTGCCTTCCCTTTGGCAGCATCAAGGGAGATGAGACACCGCCTTGGTGAAGCCTGGAGACCTGCAATCCCTCTGCCCAGACAGTGTCTGCCTCCAGGGATCTGCAGCAGAACCCTGTAACTGTGTGGTCAGTTGGGGTGAGGCTGGCCTGGAAACTACAAACCCCACACCAAGACAGACAGACAGACAGACAGACAGAAGTATTGCTGTCACTGTTACCAGGCACCGGCAACCCTCCCCACCTGGCCCACCTCACCCACAACAGAAAACCTCCCTGCTGGAGGTGGGGAAATGACTCAGTGGGGAAGCTCGCTGTGTGAGCATGAGGCCCTGACCACAGATCCAGAGCACCCACAGGTGCACCTGAACCCCCAGGACTGGGAAGGCAAGATAGATTCCTGGAACTCACAGGCTAGTCATTCTAACTGAATCAGCAAGCTCTGGGTTTGCAGAGAGAGAGAGAGAGAGAGAGAGAGAGAGAGAGAGAGAGAGAGAGAGAAATAGATAAAAAGATGGGCTGGCAAGATGTTTCAGCGGGCAGGTAGAAGCTTACGCAGAGGCCTGGCAATCTCCCAATGCCAGGATCCCACAAAGCGGCAGGAGAGACCAACTCCTGAAAGCTGTCCTCTGACCACACACATGCCATGGCATGAGTGTGCCTTTGGGTATGCATACACGCCTGAAATTCAATTACTGAGTTTTTAAACGAGGTGAAGAAATGAGAGAGGAAGCTATCCAAAGTCAACCTTGTCCTCCACATGTGAACACACAGAGCAAAGAGAGCATGTGTACACACACACACACACACACACACACACACACACACACACACGGGAGAGAGACAGAGAGAGGGGAGAGAGAGAGAGAGAGAGAGAGAGAGAGAGAGAGAGAGAGAGAGAGAGAGAGAGAGAGAGAGAGAGCCTGCAATGGATAGTCCCTACACATTGGCATGTACACTAACAGCTCTCACATACAGCCTCCCCATACCATACAGTGGTCAAGGTCTTTATTGGCCTGACACGGCTGCCCGGGTGGACAGCGCCGTGAGCCATGGAGCACAGTTGAATGGAGGACACATCTACAGCACTTCTACCTAATGTTGCATAAGCTGAGGACATCCTGATCCTCCGGGAGGAGTGACCCACTTCTCGCAGACTCTGAGGCACCATGACCACTTAGCCCAACAGAAAGAGATATGTAGGTTCAGGTAATGATTATAATTATTTATTACAAATAAATGTATAGAGTTTCACATCTCTCAAAAATGGTTCCTGGGTTCTCATGAATGTGCAGGTTCTGATGTGGAAGAAAGGGCTGTGTGCTTACGTAGCCTGTCCATGCAAAGCTCATAGGTCACTAAACATCTTAAAAAATAGAATGGTCTCCTTCTGAACAAATCCGTTTAGTGTCAGGATTAGTAAAAGTGTAGGAAACGGGTTGATAGACGTTAGGAGGGAATTTTCTGATGGAATCTGCTAGGAGAGAGGAGTGTGAATCTGGAGGTGGCTTGGCCACGTGTGTCAGGAGGAGGTGACTCGGTCAGTTACTGTCTGGTTTTGGCTGACAGTGAGCGCCACAAGTGGCTGCCTGTCAAGCAGAGACCCTAGCCTGCTTTCAGGAACTGTTTGGCTCCAGGAAATAGAAAATGTCACTTCCGGCTTAAGATTGGGAAGTGTGGCAGCCCCTCCCACGGGCGGGCAACATCGTCCTAACGTGTTTGATAGCGGGCAACCGGGTGAGGATGTAGGGTAGGTCCAGCCTCCAGGCAGACCTCATCCCATGATGACGGACTCTAATGAACGAAAACTTCCCAAAATGAAACGGGATGTGCAGTTAAATATTGGCACCATCTGCCTTCGTGGAAACCTCTTGTCACCATGGTGACGCTCTTCGCCGGGGCAGCCCCCGCCGCCCCTCCAGCCGCCTTCACTCAAACATTTCGTAGTGACGCGTCTGTCTCACTCTGGGCACCATATCGATGAGGAGCCTGCAGAAATGAAGACAGACAGGGTCACCTCGACACCAGGAGAGCTTGGGGAAACCAAGGCTGGTTGTGTATGTGTGTTTGTGTGTCCTTTCCTGTGCGTTCAGGTGCATGGGGTGGTAGGTGGTGGGTGCACATGCGTGTTTGGGGATGGGGGCTGTGGAAGCCAGATAATCTTGTCCATTTTCCCTTGGTTGTTGTCCACCTTGATTTTCTGAGGCAGGGTCTCTCATTTTTACCCGGAACTCACCAAATAGGCTAGGCAACGTGGCTGGCTAGCAAGCGCCATGGTCTTCCTGTCTGGAATTACGTGCATGCACCACCACTAGTTTTTGTTTTTGTTTTTGTTTTTTTAATGTGGGTTACAGGGATCAAACTCAAACAACTGTGTTTCCCCACCTGAGCTACCCCTGAGTCTTATCTGTGACTAATCCTGCCCACATGCCACACCACTGTCCCTTCAAAAGCATACAGCTCAATGGTTTCCCGTATATACGTGAAGCTGTGCGTTCATCCACACTGCCTTAATTCCAGACACTTTTCATTCTCTGTGCACACTAATAGTCAATCCCATTTTTTTTCTTCTACACCTCTTTCCAGACAACCAATCGTCTACTTTGTAGACTCTGCTAGTGTATCTATTCTGGAAATTTCATATAAAAAAGTATATGGGCTGGGCGGTGATGGCACACACCTTTAATCCCAGCACTCAGGAGGCAGAGCCAGGCGGATCTCTGTGAGTTCGAGGCCAGCCTGGTCTACAGAGCGAGATCCAGGACAGGCACCAAAGCTACACAGAGAAACCCTGTCTCAAAAACAAAAAAACAAAAAACAAAACAAAAACAATACAGCCACACTCATTTGGCATGTTAGAAGTTCACCCACACTGTAAGGTGTACTGACACTTCCTTCATTGGGATGCCTGAGTAATATAGTCTACTGAATGGATACACCATATCTATCCCTTTATCAGCCAACAGGGGATTTTGACTTGTGTGTATTATACACAGAGCTGCTGCAGCGTTCATCTAGAGGTTCTGACATTTATGTCTGTGTTCATCTTTTCTCATTTATATACTAAGGAGGGAAATCCCTGGGACGAATGGTAACCGCATGCTTAGCACTCGGAGTATCTGCCAATTCTTTCCAAAGCAGCGCCGCCGTAAGCATTCCCAGCGGCCATGTTTGAGGCCCACTGTCCTTGCCAACACTTGCAACTGTCTCTGAGTTTGAGGACGACACCTTAGTGGAAGCCAGGAAGCACTTAACTTTTAAAAATACAGCACCTTGACAGGAATGATTCCCTCAAAGAACAAGTCCAGTCTAGATGCCATATCCAGGGAGTGTCATTGGGAGACTTCTTCAGTAAGTGGCCCCATGCTAAGATGGCTTTGCCTCCCTCCAGGGCGGCCCTTTGCATGGAGTGGGCCCATTTTAAAATTTTTTACATTTTATTTTGTGTGTGTGTGTGTGTGTGTGTGTGCTTGCACACACACCACAGGGCAACTTTGGAGGTCAGTTCTCTCCTACCTTCAACCAGGTGGGTCCTGAGGATTGAACCCAGACCATTAGACTTGGCGGCAAGCACCTTTATCCACTGAGCCATCTCACCAGCCCCAGGAGGGGTCCCTTTTGCAAAGCCTTGCTAAGCCTAGGGCTGCCTCCGCCTGGCCTCCTCTGATTCCCAGCAGCACACATGGGCGTCAGGTGACAGGAAGGATGCTCAGAGGACACTCACCTGGGCACCATGACGACCCTCTATAGCGCCCTGGAGATGAAGGCAGGAGGACCAGAAGTCCAAGGTCATCCTTGGCTAAATAGTGAGCTTGAGGCCAACCTGGGCTACCTGACATCCTGTCCTAACAATAACAACAACAACAATAATAATTTTAAACCCACAGTATAGAGGAAGGAAAGGGACCATTTAGTGGATAAAAAGAACAAGGAAAAAGAAAATGAGTGTCTGAAGTGTAAAAGCCTTTTCTCTCCCCAGAGTCCCTGCTTCACCTGTAGAAGGCCACCCCACAAGGAAGGCTGTACCCCATGCAGGCCTTTTCCAATCTCTTGGAAAAGGTCAGTGCCATGCAGCACTGTCCCCTGAGTGTGACACCCACCATCTTTTTTTTTTTGGTTTTTCGAGATAGGGTTTCTCGTGTAGTTTTGGTGCCTCTCCTGGATCTCGCTCTGTAGACCAGACTGGCCTCAAATTCACAGAGATCCACCTGGCTCTGCCTCCTGAGTGCTGGGATGAAAGGCGTGTGCCACTGCCACCCAGCTCCACCATCTTCTTAGTCAAGGCAGCTACAGCAACCCACAGGCGACCCTCGAGAGCTGGCCTGTTGACATTCCCTCAGAGGATGGGGCAGGGGTGGGTCATCGGACTCTCACTTGAGGTCCCAACCACATACATTAGCCTGCCCCACACCTCCCTCCCAGCTGCACATAATTCTGCCCCAGCTGCTTCGTGGTCTTGGGGGAGGGGGGATAGGGGGAGGGGGCGGTGCTAGAGTACATCGAATGTGAAGGTTAGCTGCGGACTATTCCACATGTGCAGCTATGAGGAAGTCATCATCGACAATGGGGTGAGACATTTCGATGGTGAGGCTGTTTGAAGGTTGCCCACCATACTGGTTAGTCGTAAAAGTTTTGTTGTTGTTTTTTGTTTGTTTGTTTGTTTGTTTGTTTTTTGGTTTTGTTTATGTCAACTTGACACAAGCTAGGGTCATCCATGAAGAGGGAGGCTGAATTAAGAAAATGCCTCCCTCAGGTTGACCTGTAGGTAAGTGTGTGTGGGTATTCTAGATTAGTGATTAATATGGGATGGCCCAGCCCACGGTAAGCATGCCATCCACCCTTGTCTGGGGTTCTATAAGAAACCAGGCTGAGCAAGTCACGAGGAGCAAGCCAGTGAGCATCCCTCCCTGGCCTCTGCTTCAGCTCCTGCCCTGACTGTCCTCACTGATAGACTGTGACACAGAAGTGCAAGATTAAATAAACCCTTTCCTCCCCAGGTTGCTTTTGGTCATGGTGTTTATCAGAGCAACAGAAAGTCGACCAGAAAACCCACAGGCCTATAAGTAGCTCCTCATCCGTGCTCCTGTAAATTAGCCCAGTAACATGCACCGAGCTAGATGTGGGTGGGATCGTGACTTTGGTCCATCTTTGGTGCCCTATCTGGGGTGGAGAGATGTCTATTCACCTTTCCCAGGAAAAGCAAATAGAGCACTCATGTTCCTGAGACATAAAGGAATAAGACATGAGACCCTTCTTCCATTTCCTGGCTGGAGAAAGGGGTGGGAGGAAGAAGCGTTCTCAGAGCATTCCTGCCCCCTGGGTGATCCAAGATAAAAACAGAGCCGTACTTGACCCCATAGGCAAAGATGGTGAGGCCGATCAGGACGCCGATGCTGCCATCCAGGTACCAGACTTTCGAGTTGTGTTTGAACACTTCCGCACTCAGAAGGATGGAGAAGCCCATCACTCCCCCAACAAGGGAGTTGAACCCTGCAAAGGAAGAGAGATCACACACTGATCTGATGTGGACATTTCACAGTCTATGCTATCAAGTCTGTAGACCACAGCGGAACATAGTAGGCCTCCATTCTGTAGAAGGAATCTGTACCTTTACACTGCTAATGGTTTGGCTCCAAACAGCTGGCTCAGGAGGAGTTCAAGGCTCAGTGGTCTTAGTGTGGAGGAACCCTCGCACACTACACACAGAGAGAGGGAAAATGAAGGAGAAACAGAGACCAAGGGGCAAGACTAAATGGAGTCCCTGGATGCCTTTGCTTCCTCTCCCTGTGTAGTCTGCCTGTGGGAGGTGAGATGGGAGGCACATCCCAGGCTGTGAAGCCACTGTCTTCTCAGACTGCAGGTTGTCCGAATATTCCCGAGGGCTAGGGACATGGCTCAGGTGGTGGACATCCCCAGAACTGATGCCAAGCCAGACAGAGTGGCATGGGCCTGTGGGTGTGTGATCTCAGTGTTCCTGTGGCAAGATGGAGGCTAGGGACAGCTAACCAGTCCTGGATGCTCACTGGCCAGTGGCAAACAAGAGACACTGTCTCAAACAAGGTGAAAAGTGAGGACCAACACCTCATGTTGTCCTCCGAGCTCTACGGGAATGCCCTGGCACACACAAGCACTCACGTATTGAACATGTGTATGTGCATATACACATGGGAGGACTTTTAAAATATAAATCAGAAAGACACTTCTATTTCTCGTCACACCCAGACTCTTCATACACACGCCCCTCTGCCAACCATTCCACCTCCTCCGTGGGGCCCTTGAACTTACCAGAAGCCCTCCTTATCCAGGCCTTCCCACGCATGCTGCTTCCCTCACAGCATGCCTCTTCATCCTCACAGTTTTGTTTCTCTCACAGTTCTTTTCTTCCTAGCATGATATTTCTGCCTTTCTATTTTACCATCTCCCACTAGGGAACTAAGCTTAGGGACGGAAGTTTTGTCCCTTTCCTTGCTCTGTCCCACCCATGTTCCAGAGCAGGGACACACCTTGCAGCCTGGCTCAGAAAAAGTAAGGAGCCGAAGTTCCCCAGCCAGCCACTAGATGTCCACCTAGTTCCACCAAGCCAGTCCTCACCAGTCAGCACCACGGACAGCTGTCCGAAGCTGCGCCAGTGAGCAGCTGCGGGGAACTCAGCTCCTTAGCTTAACACTTGCAGGAGGTGACCCCTGCTTGTAATGGCATAACCTGACTCCTATTGGCTTCTCTTTCACAAACACAGGGACTAGGGACTGATTCCAATCTGCCCTGCCTCTGTGTGTGTGTGTGTGTGTGTGTGTGTGTGTGTGTGTGTGTGTGTGGTGTGTGAAAAGAGGTCACCCTCAGCTGTCATTCTTATATCACTTTCTATCTTGTTTTTCAAGACAGTCACTGGACCTGAAGCTAGCTGGTCTTCCCAGGCTGGCTAGCCTGCCTCTGCCTCTGCCTCTGCCTCTGCCTCTGCCTCTGCCTCTGCCTCTGCCCCTGCCCACCAACACTGGGATCACAGTGCTGGAGCCCCACTACACACACACCAGTCTCTGGCAGTCACTCACCAGACCCAGGCTTGTGTCCCCACTTCTAACCTCAGAGATGGTCTACAGAATAAACCCTGTGGCTGACTTCACAGCACAGCATAGCTGGGACCGTGTTGGGGCTACCACTGGCCTGACTTTAGTGACTAGATTGGAATCTGTGTAATTAATTAATCTGTGTAATCATTAATTCCATGCAGAACAGTCTGATAAGGTTTTTCATAGAGGTTCTGAGTATTTTCAAGTTGGAAAGGAATGAGACATCTGCCCCCTCTTATCAGAGAGTTCCCTGATTCCTCCAGACTGCCAGCTTTATTCAAAACATCCTCAGTGTGACCTCTCACATAGTTGTCTCGCTTTTATTACTCATTTGTGCTCAGGGCTATTTTACCCTTGTAGCCCAGGCTGCCTCATAGTCACCAAGAATGACCTGGAACTGCTCATCTTTCTGCAAACCTCCCGAGTGCTGGGATTACAGGTGTTCACCACCATGCCCGGTTTATTAAGTACTGGGAATGGAACCCAGATCTTCACTCATTTAGGCAAGCACTTTACCAACAGAGCTACACTCCTGGCTCCACCTTCATCCTGACGGCACGTCTGCGTGCTTACTGAATATCTACAGCAACAAACCAGCTGGGCCAAGACCTGCTAAGCTGCATGAAGGAGATGCCTGCCATTTCCCCCTGGCTCCACCATCCACCAGCTGCTGTCCCTTTTCCCTGGAGACCTGCTTCTTGGCTGTAAAGACACTTGCCCTCCATGCACACACACAAAGGACCTGGCTGGCTGAGCCAGTGGGGCCCAATTCCCACAGGGTTCCAATCCAGGATGCATCAACATCATGGGAACAAGTCAGAGGCTGTCCAGCCTATAGGATAAGGTTTCTAAAATGTCGCTTCTGGTCTCTTTCGGGAGAGAAGATTCTTGGCTCTGCCTCAACCAGAGGAACAGCCACAGGGCATGCATCAAAGGGAGGCAAGACAGAAATTCGGGGAAAATTTGGGGGGGGGGCATGAGAAGAGAGGGAAGCCCCTCCCCCAGGCATCTGGCTAAGGCTTCTCACCAGCAGAGAAGCAGGAATCTCCTGGTAATCAACAGCTGCTTAAGGCTTCTTTCGCTTCTTAGCCACAAGCCTGGAATTTTCTGGGGATCTCACCAGAAACCCCATTTTTAGGGAAAGGACATGTATTAACCCCTCACCTCGTGATTCCTAGTTCCACCTTATCAAGATCTAGTCCCATCCAAGGCATCTCCAGAGAGACGGAAAAGAGGAAACACGGGGGGCGGTGCTTAGCAACCTTTTGAGATGGCACTTGAGAGACACCAGAAGGGTCTACGTGGCTAATGCTAAGACAGCATACTGTCCCTTGAGGGGTTCGCACCCACACTGGGGTACATCTTACTCCCGTATTCCCCCTTGAGAAGCACCCCCCCTGGTGTGACTGTGTCCACTGTCTCCTGAGCACCTCCATGTGTGCCTATATTAAAATATCTTTAATAAACCCACCAATTCCACTTTACTACACTGGCTAGTTCTGAAACTCTTCTCAGCGTCAAAGCCATCGATTCCAAGTAGTCGGAGTCAAAGCCCCTAAAAGTCTAAGAGAACTCCCCCGGCTACTGAGGGAGGCAGAATGGATATTTGTCTTCTCACAAACGGACCCCCAACAATAAGGACAGCCAGGGCTCCTCAACCCTGACCCCACCCTCCTTCCAGAGAGAGAGGAAAGGGTTGCAGGTGGCTCCCTAAGCCTAATCAATGAACATCTGGAGCCCGGATTCTGGACTGAGCAACGAGGAGATGGCTATAATTACTATAGCTCCTTTTGTCTGCGACACCCACTCCTGGGAGAGGGGCTCTTCCCACTATTCGCGGCGAGTCATCCTCTCTAGCCATCCCTTGTGGCCACCTCCTTGCCACCCTGGGACCTTCTCCCCACTTCAGTGGCCCCCTCCCTCCCTTCTGTCCCCCACTCAAGACACCCAGAGTCATGTCTCAAGAATTATTTAAATATTGATAAAACAGCCACACTTCTGCCCTTGACTTGCCCCCC
>CABHPP010145448.1:63449-77044 GCA_902168425.1 Peromyscus attwateri
ACACACACACCACACAATACCACACACATACACCATATACACAACACCACATACCACACACCATACACACATACTGCACACACCATACATACACACCACACACATGCACATCACACACACACCACATACACACATACCCTACACCACACACACACCCCTGGAGGTTTTACTGGATAGTACTTCTTAGAAACACATGGACCTTTCCCTTTGAACTTGACATAGAGGAGAGAGTTGTTGTCAAGTGTTGTAGACAGGTGCAAGACAGGGAGGGCGGCAGAGAAGTGACCAAAAAGAGTTAGCCAGCCAGGATCTGTGGCTTTGAACTCAGCAGGTCACATTGCTGAGATCGTCAGGGTTGATAATATCCTGCCTCCCAAATGTACCTAGTGACTTTAGGTTTTTCAACATTATTACTCATTTTATTCTATTTTTTATTCTATTTTCCTGAGAAAGGGCTCATGTAGCCCAGGCTTCCACTATAAAGCAAGGGGTGATCTTGAGCTCTTACCCTTCAGCTTCCATCTCTGGGATTGTGTGTGCTGGGACAGACAGTATGTGCCATCGTGTATGTTTTCTTATTGAGGCATAACTAACACTCAGTAAACACAAGGAGTGCAGGCCTTGCAAGACGGCTTAGCAGGTAAAGGCGCTGGCTGCTGGCCTGACCCTCCCTAAATTCAATCCCGGACCCATGAGAGAAGGAGGGGACTGACTCCTCAGAATATCCCTGAACTCCACACTCTCACTGTGGCTCACATGCCCCACCCCACACTAAATAAATTGAAATATAATAAAACACTTTAATGTAAAGATTTAGAGACTGAATCTGATTGTGTCAGTGGTAAAATACAAATAAATCCCCCCAAA
Organism: Peromyscus attwateri; assembly: GCA_902168425.1. Lineage (NCBI taxonomy): Eukaryota > Metazoa > Chordata > Mammalia > Rodentia > Cricetidae > Peromyscus > Peromyscus attwateri. The sequence goes on from CABHPP010145448.1 coordinate 64,317, forward strand.
CACCCAGAAAGTTCCCTCATGTCCCCAACTCAGTCGCCTACAATTGCTTTATGACTGCAAGCCCATATGTTAATTTCTCCTATTCTTGGATTTTATACAATTGGCCACACAGTATGCATGTTTCAATCTGAATTCTTTTTTCCTTTTTCAAGACAGAGTTTCTCTGTGTAGCCCTGGCTGTCCTGGAACTCACTGTTTACCAGGCTGGCCTCGAACTCACAGAGATCTGCCTGCCTCTGCCACCCGAGTGCTGGGATTAAAGGCTCTCTTATCAGTGTGGTTTTGAGATTCCTGCGAGATGCTGCAGGTTTCAGTACCTGGTCCTGTGTGGTCCTAGTACTTATTCTACTGGTCTCAGCTCTGGCCACAAAAAGTTGGGTTTTTTAGGTTTTTGTTTCATTAGTTTGTTTTTGCTTTTTGTTTTTATAATTCCACCTAGGCTCCTTGTGCTTAAAGCATTTTTTTCCATTTAGGTTCCCAGTGGAGAAATTGTTACTACAAGGAGCTAACAAATGGGAGGGCAGCTGGTAGGGTCTGTACTAGAGTTCTCTAGAGGAACAGAAATGATTTTATACACACACACACACACACACACACACACACACACACACACATATACATTACATACACATACTTACATTCACATATATACATATACATTATATATACATACATATACACACATACATATATACGTAAATTAGATTGGCAGTGGCCAGGCCACAGTGACCATCTGCACCTATGTAAGACAGAGAACCCAGTAGCTGCTCAGTCCATGAGACTGGCTACCTCAGCAGTCCCGATCTGAAGTCCCGGGGCTGAAGACCTGAAGGACTCCTGAAGAGCGGCTGGTCTTTAGTCTGCTTGGGAAGCTGAAGAAGCTGGTTCTGATAACAGGGAGGGACGGTGGGAGCAGAGGGAACAGGTGAAGGCAGGGAGCACTGCCCGTTCCAGGAGAGGGTCTTCGGTCTCAGTTAACCCTTCCTGGAGACTCCCTCACAGTCCTGCCCAAAGGTCAATTCCAGATACAATCCAGCTGACAATCAAGACGAACCCTCACAGGGTCTAGTGAGGGTTAATAACGCTTCCCTGGTTTAGGAGGCCAGAAGCAGAGGTCAGAGGGAAAAGAGCAGAGGTGGAGGCTTAGCTGCACTGCCTCCATCAGGGCCGACAACAGGCTCTTAGAGAGTCGGTCCAATGGCCTTGGCCGTCAGGGTGTCTCCATGCAACTCAGCCTCTTCCAACTTGATATCTAACACGGAACTCCACCCTCTCTCACCCCGCCACTCACCCACTATCCTGCCCATCGACACAGAGTGAGGCCGTCTGATTGCATCTTCTCCACGATCCTCATCTTCCTTCACACATCTTCATACATCGTCAAGGAAGGCCAGCCTTTTGACTTTCAACACTATTTGCCGTCTACCAAGTTCAGAGTTTTGTGCCGGGCCACATTCATAGCTGTCCTGGGGCACAGGTGTCCCGTGAGTTGCAGGACACGACCCTGGCCCGCAGCAGTTTCTAACACTGTGTTACTGAGTTTCTCTGCCCTCCCAGGCACCACTCCCGTTTCCCCCAGACAGCGGCATCTCAGAGCATTTGTATTCCTGCCATCGCTCACAGGAAAACCTTGTGTTGAAATGAAATTTTTTCAATAGTGTGTGCCAGTTGTCACCTCCTATGCGGGGCTTATTCTTTATAGGAGGTGACAGTAACTGTTGCAACTCCAGGGCACAATGAACTGTCGATGCTAACATCAGACAGAGGCCGGATCTGCAAAGCCAATCCACCCTTCCCCGGTTGACAACCCCTCCCCCCCCCCCCACACACTTTCCTGTTCACAGGAGCTGAGGTGGGGAGAGAGGGCTCTGGAGGCTGGCTTGCTTATGCCTGCAAAAAGGCGTCCTTTGCCTTCCTAATGAGGACAGATTTCAAACCCTTCTGACACTGTATGTGCCAGAGTGCCCCCAGGGCAATGCTCGCGCCTGCTGAATAATGCATGCCGATCGATTTACGGCCCCAGGTGAAATTAAAACAGTCACGCTCATCTTCAGAACTTTTCCTCACCACCACTACCCCCCCCCCCCCCCGCCCCCTCAGAGGTGGGGAAATTGCACCAAGCGCAAGCCTCCCTTTCCTCTGGTGATGAAAACATATTGACAAATTACCCTGTGTTCCTGGCTTGGGAATTTGTAAGTTAGCAATCAGACCATTCGGAAGTCAGGATGTCGAACACCGATGCTTGGATCAGTGGGTGAATAAATAGGGAACACTGGGGGTTACTCGGGCATTGAGACAGACTGGGCCACCCCAGCCCTGACATTTCCTAGACAGATTGACAGGTGAGGCCCTGCCAGGTCTAAGGAAGAGAGTGGGTGCCAGCTTCCTGGCATCCACGGAACTGAGATGGATGTGAGGGTCACAGGAACCCTCACAGGAAGACACAGGCTTGCCAGCAAAGGTGCTATGATTGTCCTAGGGTGCAGTAGGGCATTCTGAGAGGCTGGGCTGACACTGCCTGGTGCATCCTGGCTTCTGCTAAATGAGGCATCAGAGACACACCACTGCTTTCTCATAGGACGATGTGAATCTCTGGGACCATGGGCGTTGCCATGGATGCAGAGATGAGCCACCTGGCTGGGTTCACACTTTCCTTCCATGGTGACTACCTGGCTACACCCTCCTCCCCTGATGATCAAGAGTATTTAAAGGAAGAGGCTCCTCTGGGGTTCCTGAAAACATGACATCACATAACCTGAGACGGTTAATCTTAATTGTCAACTTGATGGGATCTGGAATCACCTATGAGACACACCTATGTTTGTGAGAGAGTTTCTAGAGTGAATTAACAAAGATAACCAATTATATTGATATACAATTAACATTTTAAAGTACGCTTTGATAATAAAAAACTAAAATAAAATATAAAAGCGATATGGAGACTTATAAAAATTATAAATGGTTGCCTCTAGGAAAGAGGTTAGTTGTTTTGTTTTTTTTTTTTCTATTAATGAGCCTTGTAAAACAATTGGCTATTTAGTGTGTGTGTGTGTGTGTGTGTGTGTGTGTGTGTGTGTGTGTCTAACATGAATAGAAATGAGAAATAAGCCCATCCTGCTTGCTCATGCCCATAATCCCAGCATCTGAAAGGCTGAAGCGGAAGAATTATAAATTCCAGGCCACCCTGGGCTACATCATGAGGCACACCCCACTCTCATCTTAAACATTTAAAGAGAATATACTTCAGGACAGTAATTCTGGCTCTCTCAGTCAGAGTTCAACCTGAGAAAGTCAGCTAAAGGCAAATATCTACTGTGAGGCATCAGCTGGTGACTGTCATGAGTCTGTAGTCAGAAGCTCACAGGGCCGGGCAGCTAGGTGGTCAGAGCGGACGCTGATGCCCATAACAGGGATGACCTCCTTTTCCTTAGCGACACCTGGGCTCAGTCTTTAGGTCCTTCAACCAACTGTAGTGGGTTCACTGGGTGATTGACAGTTTCTCCATGCCACAGCTAGCAGAAGATTTCACTGAAAGGCCGAGACCACTGGAGCATCCCACCACCACACCTTCATCCTCCCAGCCTGCTCCATGAGCTGGTCACCTGAGAGTTAGGTCAGGCATTGTCTCTCAGAACCTAAAACCACCAGGCACCTAGGAGACCCAGAGGAAGAAACGTGGAGACGCAAAGCATGCCTCTATGCAAATTACCTCGGCCAGCCCCTCCCACAGGTGAGCGCGGCATGGCTCTTGTCATTTGAGAACAAAACGGAAAATGCTATTAGCTGGGACTGGCTGGATGTACTCAGCAGCTAAGAGTGCTTGCTGGTCACCCAGAGGACCCGAGTTCAGTTCTGAGGACACACGCTGAATGGCTCACAACCACCTGTGACTCCAGCTCCAGGGGCTCCAACACCCTCTTCTGGACTGTGTTCACATGGCGTGTGTTCACACAGACACAGACATGTACTCGTAAATAACAATCGGATAAATGCTACTAGCCGAGACTCAAAAGGAAAAATGTATGTGATAGGATTCCTGGCCACTCCCCCAGCTACATGTCCGCACATGTGCTGTCCAGTAGCCAGGCAAGAGGCTTAGTCATTCCGGGGCCTTCCGTCCTACGTAATCCACACGCTGTGTGGTCACGTAATTGGAGCGCAGCATGATCACGTAATCTATAGGCATGCGTGGTGTAGATACACAAGCCTATATGCACATGTGCAGGGGGGTGGGAATCCATAAAAAGTGGGTCACAGACCCCTCCCCCGTCTCTCTCTCTGCACAGCCATTTCCATAGACCTAAGCACTCCCCTCTGTTCCTTCTCTTAATAAACTCTCATAGTGGGTTTTGTGGTGCCTCGTGGCTTTTTCTCATGGTAAACAGCACCGCACGATAACTAACAGTGTGTACATACAGCTTATTTAGCTATCCCCAAACCTGCTCATAGTCACATGGATCAGTCAATGCCTTGGGGAGCACTCTGAGGCAAACTCTTCTTTGCCAGTCTATTCTGCTTTTCCACGGACACTGAAGAGTCCACCGAGGGCTCCCTGGGAACCTTCCCGATTCCCTGAAAGACAAGATCCTATTGGTTGTTGATCTTCCTAACAGCAGTATTGGCCTAATCTGGGCCAGCCTTGAACACACCTGAATTTGTTCAGTCACCAAACACTCAGTTCTTCCTGGGGAGACAGCGAGTCCAGCTTCTCAAAGGCCTTCTAATCCACTCTCTGCTTCTCTCTCTTTGTGTAAACTCCAAGACCCAGGAAATAAACCACCACAAATAACCACCAGAAAAGTTCCAGAACTCTACTGCAGTGTGCTAATGGTTACTGCACACATCAGCATGAGAATGGGCTGTTTGGGGGACCTGCCTGGAGATGTAGCTCAGTTAACAGAGTGCCTGCCTGGCAAACATAAAGTCCTGAGTTCAGTGCCCAGCCGTGCATCAATCATGCATGCTGGCACACGCCTGTAATCTCAGCACTTGGGAAGTAGAGGAAAGAGGTTATCCTTGTCTGCATAAGGAGTTCAAAGCCAGCCTGGGCTACCTGAATGTCACAAAAATACACTTAGACTGGGGCTAATAGTGTTTGAGAAGTACGTATGAAGACAGGCAGAACTCAGGGCACAGGTGCCTTCACTGAGGAAGACTGGGAAGGCCAACAGCTCTTAGCAGCTGTTTCCTCTAACGACCCTACATGCACGCGCATGCGCGTGCACACACACACACACACACACACACACGTGCACACACACACACCACAGACCGGGGTGGGGGAGAAGGTCAGGGGTCAAGCCCCCACAGCCACTCTGGTTTGTTTTTTGTCTTTTTCTTAGTTTTAGTTTTTTTTTTACTCCAGAGACTGAGATAATCAGAGAAAAAGAGAGAGAGAGAGAGAGAGAGAGAGAGAGTCTTTGTAACCCAGTGTCCCAAAAACTATATCCCAGAACAATATCCAATGTTCCCCCAACAACGTGGTTACATGTGCAGCTTTGTGAGCAAACACTCGTATTTTGGCCACAGGCCAAATATTCTAAAGAAAAGGGCGTTTTCCACGTGACATGAGGGCAGAGCACAGACCTTTACAGTAAGAGTTCTCATTTCTACACAAACACACTCCCCACTGCTTTGCAGTGCTAGGTCTTACTGTGTGTGTTGTATAAACGGGGCATTTTAGTGCGAGCTTAAGACATAAAACAAGCATTCAGTAGGAGTCTCTTCACTGACTAAACAACAGTCCCAAGTGCAGAAATGTTCTGAGGCCGGAGGTCTCATCCTCTATGTAGGGAAGCAAATGGGAAAAAAAAAATTATACTGCAGCATCAAACAGCTTTTGAAATCACGTTTTTTGTTTCCTTTCTCCAAATGATAATGCACTTTCAAAACGTCACAGAGAAACAAGCATTAAGTTAGTTAGTTAGAAAAACAAGTTCCAAGAGACGAGAGTTGCCCAGGGAAAAGGTGTGGGACTAGAGAAGTACTCCATGTTAATACCACAACCTGCGGACATTGATCAACACCACTGCTCCTTGTGTGTGTGTGTGTTGTGTGTGTGTGTGGTGTGTGTGTGTGTGTGTGTGCTGTGTTGTTTTTGTTTTCTCAGATTTGTTTCATTTTTATTTATGTGGATTTATGAATGTCTCTGTAGAGTGTGTGTGTGTGTGTGTGTGTATGTGTGTGTATGTGTGTGTGTATGTGTGTATGTGTGTGTGTATGTGTGTGTGTGTATGTGTGGGTATGTGTGTGTATGTGTGTGTATGTGTGTGTGTATGTGTGTATGTGTGTGTATGTGTGTGTGTGTGTATGTGTGGGTATGTGTGTGTATGTGGGTGTGTATGTGTGTGTGTATGTGGGTATGCGTGTGTATGTGGGTGTGTATGTGTGTAGGTGCCCTCAGAGGTCACAAGAGGGAGTCAGGGTCCCTGAAGCTGGAGTTGTGGGCAGTTGTGAGCTGCCTGACATGCGTCCTGGAAACGGAGCTCCAGTCCTCTGCAAGAGCAGCAGTGCTCAGCCTCTGAGCCATCCTCCAGCCCAGTTTGTTTTCTGAGACAGACTCTTTCTGCAGTGCTGGCTGCCCTGGAGCCCCGTATGTAAAGCAGGCTCTGGTAGAAATCCTCCTGCCTCTGCCTCCCAAGTGCTGGGATTATAGGCATGTGCTACCACACCTGGCCTGTGTGCGCGCACGTGTGTATGTGTGTGTGTGTGTGTGTGTGCGCGTGCATGTGTGTGAGTGTGTGCATGTGTGTGAGTGTGTGTAAGTGTGCATGTGTGTGAGTGAGTATGCGCGCACGTGTGTGTGTGTGTGTGTGTGTGTGTGTGTGTGTGTGTGTGTGTGTAGGGGGAGCTGCTGGGATGGAACTCAGGGCCTCATACACGCTACACAAGTGCTCAATCCACATCACCAGTATCCTTAAACACACAGATTCCCCTTGAACAGGAGGGGCCAGGGTGGGGTGGCTGGCAGCTGGAGAGAAATGAAAATATCTTCTTCCTTTTTTTTTTTTTGTCACAGTAGTCCCACAAGATGGGTCTTCGTGATGCTAATCAAGTTTAAAATCCACTCTGAAGGGGGCAGGGGTTGTTTTTAGTCATTAAAAATGGGGGAAGGCCCTAGACCTGGAATTGACTCGGAATCTTCTGTAGGACTGGGGTCTCTGGACTGTTTCTCACAGAGCCATCTTTAGAAGCTCTTTGTAGAGGCTGGCTTTGCAGTCCTCAGTCCTTGGGGAGACCTTTGATCAGCTGTCGGAAATGTGGTCCACTCACTGTCTCTGAGGCCGCATATCATTCCTATCACAGGCTAGCGCTGACGTTTTCTCCCTTCAGCCAAGAACGTGTCTTTGTTCTAAGATGATGGCAGGTCTGACGCCTCCACCCACTTCAGAAATGCCTCCAAGGTCTAATGAGACATCAAGCTAAAAAACACCGTTTTTGAGGAAGAAAGCACAAAGATGCCTATTATAATAGAATAAAGCAACAATGGTGAGTTGCTCACAGATTTATCAAACTGATTAAAAGCAGATTCCCCAAGCCAGGAAGAAGACCAGTTGGAGACTCCTGAGTCATTTCCCAGGAAACCAGGGCTGAGAGTTAACTCCCAGTTCTTCTAAGAGAGCAGGAACACTACCTGTCCACACTTCAGAAGCTAATGGAGATGAACACTCAGGAGCCCAGGCTACATGGGATGTGCCATGAAGTCATGTGTTTCTGCCACAGCTCCTCTGGGGATGGCTGATATATTTAGTTCACTGTTTTGCTTTCCTGTCTAATCAAACACATTGTCTTCTTACATTATCTATTTATAGTATAGGTAAACCAACAGTACTGTCAGCAAAGTGTCTGGGTCACACTTGGGAGAGCAAAAGCTGCCTTTATAACAACTCATTTGTCCTCTGTAGATCTCAGTGGGACTCCTAGCTGGCCTCCCAATGGGAGGTCATTTGTGGCTGAGCACAGCCTCTGTGTTTTAAGTACACATTTCGATCAACATTGACATATTCTGTGACTGTGTATTCTTCTAGGTGTGTTTGTGTGTGCAAGCATGTGGAGGTCAGTGGTCAACTTCAAATGTCATTCCTCAGGACCCAGCTACCTTTTAAAAGATAGTTAATGTGTGTGTGTGTGTGTGTGTGTGTGTGTGTGTGTGTGTGTGTAAAAGAGAGAGCACCTATGTTACAGGTGTACATGCCTGTACTTGCATGAAAAGGCCAGAAGAACACCTGGCGTCTTTCTCCGTGACTCTCCACCTATGTTTGAGGCGGGGTCTCTCCCTAACCTGGGTTCGTATCTCAGCTAGGCTGGAAGCCAGCAAGCCCCAGGGAAGGACCTCTTGTCTCCAGCCCCCTCAGAGCTGGGGTACAAGCACTTGCTTTGCAAAGACACCTGTTTGTTACGTGGGTACGGGATCATAGCTCCAGTGCTCACAACTGCCAAACTGGCACTGTTTATCACAACCATCTCTCCAGTCACGCCATGCTATTAAGACAGAATCTCTCACAGACCTGGGGCTCTCCGGGTAGGCCAGGCTGGCTGTCCAGCAAGCCCCAGTCACACCTGTCTCGACCTCCTCAGCCCTGAGATGATAAATGTATGCCACCACACCTGGGTTTCCAAAGGTAGGTTCCAGGGGTTAAACTCGGGTCCTCATATAAGGTGAGCACTTTACTAACCAAGTCAGCCTTTTGATTTTTAAGTATTCATCAGTTCAATTCCCAATTTAAGTGTGGAGCTCTGTTGGACAGCATATCATGTTGGAAGACGAACTTCTGATGCCGATGGAGGACCCAGGAATCACAGGCCAGGAAAGCGCCTATGGCATTATCCAACCTGAGCTGAAGAGCATCCCTTAAGGCATTTCTGGCATGTTCCACACAGTCTGACCCCCCACACTGAAGCTATGACAAGGCCTACAGTCTTCCTTAGAAGCCTCTCTTCAGCCAGCAGCAGCCACTCAGTAGCTGCGAGCTAAGCAGTCTGAAGGGCTTCCGTTTTTTAACAAAGCCCAACGCCTTGTATTTATTTTCATCAACAAGGTAATGTTAGTATTGGTCTTCTATAAAACAAGGAACTGGGGCAGACAAAGATCAAACAATCTACCCTAGGTTCTCCCAGGGAGAAAGGCAGGATTAGGTCCATGCAAAAACAGCTCTCACCTCAAAGGGGATTAAGAGACAGCTTGTTCTGCAGCCAAAAAAGAATGGCGTTGGCCCAGGAACACTGATTCAGGTTACCCCAAGTTCCATCCTCCAACTGCTAACAGTTCCATGCCATTCTTAAAGATTATTAATAGTATTATTACTCTCTATGTTTTCGTGTTTGTGTGCACATGTATGTTTATGTGTGTGTTTGTGTGTGTGTGGTGTATGTGGTGTGTGTATGTGTGTGGTGTGTGTGTATGTGTGGTGTGTGTGTGTGTGTGTGTGTGATGTGTGTGGTGTGTGTGTATGTGTGTGGTGTGTGTATGTGTGTGTGTGTGTGTGTGTGTGTATGTGTTTTGTGTGTTGTATATGTTCTGTGTGTATGTTTACACTGAGGACACATGGAACCTTTAGAAATACACTCCCCAATGAGACTCTCACTTCAGAAGGCCAGTGAGACGCTTAGTGGCCAGCAAGGCCAGGAAAACACCCCTTTAGTCCCGTGTTCCTGCTGTTTCCTTCTGTCAAGTGCCTGTGTCTCTACACCAGCAGTTCTCAACCTGTGGGTCACGACCCCTTTGGGGTCGCATGACCCTTTCACAGGGGTCATCTAAGACCATCAGAAAACACGGATATTTACATTACAATTCCTAACAGAAGCAAAATTACATTTATGAAGCAACAAGGAAACTAAACTTCACGATGGGGCTCACCACAGCATGAGGAACCAGATAAACAGTCACAGCGTTAGGAAGGCTGAGAACCACTGCTCTAAAGCCGTGCTCCAGAGAATCCACTGGCAGGGGCAGGCTGAGGGGAGGTAAAGGCAGGGAGGGATGCTTCCACTGGACAAGTGGCCAAGCCAGGGAAGCAGATATGGAGGTCAATACAAGCACAGATGGCAGGCGGGGAGTGACAGGAAAAAGGATGAGTTTCCGGTTTTAAAAACTACATGTATCTACTTAGTGTGTGTGGGGGGGGGGGGCACACGTGCCAAGGTTCATATGTGAGGAGCAGGAAAAGGGGGGGAGGAGAAAGAACGGAGTGAGGAAGGAGAGAGGAGGGAGGGGGAAGGAGGGGAAGGGGGAGGAGACATTCTAAAGGGCTAAGTCCTGAAAGCCAGTGGACAGCAGAGACACACAGACCCGTGGAGCCAGCAGCAGGAAGCGGCCTGCAGAAAAGAGCCGCTCAGACCCAGACTCTGCCATCAGCCACGACAACCTTAGCCTTCAGCTTTCAGAGCCCCTGTGCCTACAAAAAGGAAAAGTACATCACCTGCCCTGCGTCATCAGAGCAGATGCGGTGGGACTCTTTAAAAGCAACCCATGATTGGAAATAAAAAGAACAGCAAGAAAGAAATGAAAGAATAAAGCAATCCATCTTGGCATTAAACAACATAGATATATCAATGAAAAAAAAAAAACTTAAAGATGCAGTGGGTAAGGTAGAGGCCTGGATTTCTTAAGGATGCTCACGTTTGCTCAGAAGTTGTTTTCCACATGAACTATGAACCAATAGCTGAGGAGCCCCCAACTGGATCAGGCCCTCTGGATAAGTGAGACAGTTGATTGGCTTGATCTGTTTGGGAGGCATCCAGGCAGTGGGACCGGGTCCTGTACTCAGTGCATGAGTTGGCTGTTTGGAACCTGGGGCTTATACAGGGACACTTGGCTCAGCCTGGGAGGAGGAGACTGGCCCTGCCTGGACTGAATCTACTAGGTTGATCTCAGTCTTCAGGGGAGCTTTGCCCTGGAGGAGATGGGAATGGGGGGTGGGTTGGGGGGGAGGCGGGGGGGGGGGGGGGGAAGGGGGGGAGAACAAGGGAATCCGTGGCTGATATGTAAAATTAAATTTAATAAATAAATTTAAAAAAATAAAAAAGAAGTTGTTTTCATTCTTTTTATTTTTGTTTATTCATTCGTTTGTTTTAGAGACAATATTTCTCGTAGCCCCAGCCACCCTCAAACTCAACTGTCTAGCTGAGGATGACCTTGAACTTCTGATCCTCCTGTCTCCACCTCCCAAGTGCTGGGACTACAGGAGTGAGCCACCATCCCTAGTTCAAGGCAGTGCTGGGATTGGAACCCAGGCAAGGCAAGCAGTCTACCAACCAAGTCACAGCGCCTTCACTAGCTGTTGTTTTTGTGTGGAAAATAAGGAAATAGCAAGCTGCTGGCATCAGGCAGGTGTTCGCTTATGTCCTACTCACAGCCTCCTCCTGCCCCATCTAGAATCAGAACAGTACAGAGTTGGAGAGAAGCCTCCAGAATCTGCGTCATTGACCAAAGGTGTGGCGGAAGGGGTAGGGAGAAGGCTTAGGCCCTTTTCTCAGGCAGCCTGGCCGCACAACCCCCACAGGCCCGCTTCGGGGCTCACGGGAGAACTTCCTCTTCCAGACAAACCCCAAAGGGCTGGTGACGCCCTGGAGGTTCAGAGCCAGCTGACTTCACAGCTGGGTAACTCCTGGCTACACAGATTTCTAGTGGAACACTGGCCTGTTGTGGGCTGGGGAGTGGATATGAGGAGGACCTGCCTGAGTTCAGATCACAGAATCTACGACGTCTAAAGCCAGTTATAGCCTAAAGGCAGAGCAGCACCTCAGGGGAGGGAAGTGGAGACAAGATCCCCAGGGCTGGCTAGCCACCAGCCTAGATGAAAGACAGAGAGCTCCAGGTCAGTGAGGGACCCAGTCTCAAGGGAATAGTGTAGCTGAAAGTTTTTCTGTGTCTTGCCTGGCCCGCGGTCAGGACAAATCTTTCCCACCCGCCAGTCCCGCAGCCACTCAGACCCAAGTAAACACACACAGGCTTATATTATTTTTAAACTGTGGCCAATAGCTCAAACTACTACTGATTAGCTCTTACACTTACACTTAGCCCATTTCTGTTCATCTATATGTTGCCACGCGTTCCGTGGCTTTCCCTGTGTGCCATTACATGCTGCTGTCTGGACAGCAGGCTGGCGTCTCCTGACTCAGCCTTCCAGCCTTCCCACAATTCTCCTTGTCTGTTTATCCTGCCCATACTTCCTGCCTGGCTACTGGCCAATCAGCTTTATTTATCAACCAATCAGAGCAACACATTCACAGCATACAGAACATCCCACAGCAGAATAGAGCAACAGAGAATACACAATGTCCTCCTCTGGTCTCAAAGGCATGTACACCCTCACATATGTACACACACATACACACACACACTCTTGTACTGAGTCTCACTCAGAGAACTGCACAGCTGAACTGAAGGCAACTGGTTTTGATTTTTGCTTCGGTTTTAAGACAAAGTCTCGTGTATCTTAGTATCCCAGTCTGGGCTTAATTTCACTGTGTAGCCGAGGATGACCTCCAGCCTCTGATCCTCCGAGCTCTACCTCTGCCGGGGTATGGGACAGGTGTGCACCTCCAGACACATTTGTATGGTGCTGGGGCTCAAACCCAGGCTTTCATACTTGCTAGGCCAGCATTACCCATGGAGCCACACACAGCCCCCAGCCTTGCTCCTGTCCGGGCAGAACGGAGCTGGAGAAATGCAGCCTGGATTTGAGGGGAGTGGTTAAGGTGTGATTGGGAGGGACACCCATCACCTT